>JAQGAH010000403.1:0-40944 GCA_034696885.1 Lepidocyrtus paradoxus | reverse complement strand
AAATTCAATTAAATTTAACTAATTTACGAAAAAATTAGTTAAATTTAATTATTTTTTAATTAAGGGGGCCTCTGGCCGAAGGCCAGAGGCATGGGGGCATCGATTTTCTGATTTTTCTGAGGGGGCATGTGCATAATGGCGCATATCCAGTTGTCGAGGTATGGCTGCGATTCTACAAATTGAACTTGCATTCGTAGAACGTAAAAGTTACAGGACTATGTTTTTGTTTTTGAAACTTAGGGTGCTGGTGTCTCTCTTCGAACCTAATGAGGATCTTTCAGGAGCTGACAAATCTTTCGGCGAAATTTTCAATATTGCTCGGCCTCCAATGTTGAAGGAATGTCTTCAAGCAGTGGAACCGGTAACAGAACAGTTGGAAGCGGTGTTCTTGAAACCTCGATTGCCTGTCGTAAACAACCGGTATGCTGGAGTAAGGATTTCTTCAGTGCAGAGTTTGGATTCCATTTGGATTCAACTTGCCGAAGAAATTGATTTGTCTGCGCGAATTTCAACGGAAATGACTCATTTTTATGAAAATGGAGCTTGTGATGAAGGGAGTCAAATGGACTTTTTGAACAGTATCAAGGTGGGTATGTGTGTTGCAGCACGACAAAACGATGATGCAGTAAATATCTGGTATAGGGCAAAAATTTTGGAAATTGAGGGTAGCAAGCTGTTGTTGCAATATATCGATTTCGGAAATATTTCCGATGAGTTGGTTGAAAAAACTGAAGTGTACCCGCTTCATGCGTACTTTGTAAAAGATCATGTAATGGCATTTGAAGTTGAATTGAAGTAAGCCGGTGAATGATGATTGTGCATAGAATAAGGATAAATGGTGAATATGATGCTGATGATGATGATGTTGATCCTTTTCTATATGTTTTAGTTTTACTTATTGAAATACTTATTTTCTATAGGTTATTGAGTCTTAGTTTACCTTTTAGGTTTTAGAAAAAAAATGTAACAAAAAAAATATACAATACATATATTAGTTCTATGTAACTTGCATTAATATAATGTTGTTTCTGTTTATTAATAATAGAACATTTGATTGATAAATTAAATAACAGAATGGAAAACAGAACAGAACATTTGTAACAATAATTTCATTATTTTAACAAAAATACATTGTCATTAGCCGTTTCATCATACAGCATGACAATCCTTCCGCAGTGGTACATATTCTACATATTCATTATTGCAGTCTTATCTTTTGAACTTGATGATGAGTCAACGCATTATTGGAATAGAGAATGACAGTTGCGGGGCCTTCATAAAGGCTCCTTGATTAGGGTCCCAATTAGTAATCCTGGTCAATTAAAGTAAAAACATATAATAGTACATACATACTACAAGTAACTAGTCGATAATCATTGATGTCGTTTTGATATTTGTATTTTGCTCTTACACACTGCTGCTGTCTGGTAATTCCTTGAGAATCACTTCAGCTCTGCCGAAACGGGATGGCATGTCTATGGTGCATTTTTTAATCACTGCCATTTGCAACTTTCTACCAAAGAGCTTATTGCGAAAAGCAATGCGTGTTTCAGCAGACCAACGATTCATAGCTTCTTTGCTGGACTCTACAAATAACGAAAAAGGGAAAATTAATATTGTTTTTAAACAAACATGAGACATGTTTTGAAACAAGTCACAATAGAAGATAGGCAAAAAAAACGTGTGCGTCGAAAGAAATACCTCCAAGAAAGGCAGCCATTAGACCCTGAGCAGGTAGTTTGCAGAAGCTGGCTTGCAACGGACGAATACTTGTGGCTGGAATGTGCTCCACCTTTCCATGATCCAACATATACATACTGACTGATGTGTTTCTCGGGACAATGACTCCATCATACGCGCAAATAGCCCTGTAGACGGAAGTCAAAATTGTAATGTTATAGTAATTCAGTACTAAATAAATAACGATAAATTATGAAAGTAGTTTCCAGACAGACTCACCGAACCCAGCACCTCTGACTTTTGGAATAAAAGGCATATGTTCCACCAGAATACGCTCCTTCCTCCATGAAAAACTTTGGGTCACGAAAAGGAGAATGCTCATCTTCATAGAATACTGTCATTAGCTGTTCCAAACTCTTCAAATCTTCCATTGATTCAACTGGCTTGATCTAGGAAACAAAACAGATACATTAATTATCATATCATCCGGAAACTTTATTTTCTTTTTTAATTATATATTAATATATTAATCACGAAGGAGTTGGTAGGGATTCTAGGATTGCTATTGAGGTCATGAATATAAAAAATTAAGTGCGTTACATTTACATACCCAAAACATTGCCGGACTTATAACTTTGGTAATCATCACGTCACAAAAGGTCAGCAGTGGAGTACTCAGTAATACAGTCTTTGGGACTTTTGGCGTTCTGGTCGGACCGGGAACAAGATTGAGATTGTCACCATCCTCCCTGACCACATGAAGCTCGATGTCAACTTCTTGTCCAGGGATGAGTGGATTTTGAACCATGCGAATAGCATTGAAGTCATCCCGAAGCAAAAGTCCAACGTCCAAGAATCCATGGTCATGACCAGCAATGGCAAACTGTCGTAATCTATGGAATGCCTCACGCACTCGATTGTTTGCCACGTCTATGACTTGCCGTTGTACCGGTTGAGGCCGAGGTCTGTCCGCATTTAAAATGCGTCTGGCTGCGTCTGCAAGAATAAAAATTATAATGCCAATTTACTAAATGAAAACTCTTCAATCATCAATCAACCAACATGACACCACAACCTACAACTCATGGCAATAACAAAATATTATGTATTTTAAAATGTTTTTCTAACCTCCCATTGAGAACAGATAACTTTCTCCTTTCGGAATCCGAATTAATTAGTAATTAGAGAAGGCTGACGGTTGAATAAATATCCGAGACACGGTGAGCAGATTAAGGTACAGTCCCGATCTAACTAATCTTAATTGGAATATATGATTTAAGGCACCCACTAACTAACTGATGACTCTCCAATCTTCTTGTAAGCAAATTAATTTAATTGGTATATGTAGTTGGTAATTTAGGTAATTTGATTAGACAAATGCAATTAAGGCAACATTGATTCTTTTCTTTTCAATCGACACTTTCACAAAACCATATGGAAAAGTATCAGCGGAGGAATCCACGACATAAAAATAAAAACTTAACTACAAATAACCACCTTCCTGAAAACCTCCACTCCACCTTTGCTTTTCTCACAGTTCAAACCTTTTTTTGTACAATCACAATTGGTCCCTTAACATTTCCAGTTCAATATCCTCCAAAACAAATAATAATAAACTGCACTAAATCCCACCACCACCAGCAGTGAGTTTGTTAGCAGCGGTCAAAATAATTTGTCTGGTCCTCCCATCACGACGTCAAGTATCTGCAAGTTCTGCAATTGGTGACATGTCCCTCCTAAGGTCACCACCACCTTGATTGTCCCGTTGTCGGCAAACGTTCAACTCATCCAATTTGAATGGGCCCATTGTTCTCTTGTTAAAATGGAAGGTCAACTACCGTCACTAAACATTTTTGTGAAACAACGCGCCGATTTCGCAACCCGATCCAATGTCATATATATTTGGCTACCAAAATATTGCGCGGTTTTAATTGCATTTATTTAGTGAAGGAAATTATGGTGTGCTTAAATCTGAATAACTTATTTATGTTCTATTTTACTCCCTCCCACCCACACCTTTTGCTAAAAAAAATATTGAGACTGAACTGATGATGACTCGGCTAGTTTTTGCTGGGTGGTCGGGTTGAGTCATTTCGTAAACTAAATAAGCAAATGTTGTCTTTTTCTTATCATCATGTCATCTATATGCACTTTATGGTTTTCGGAAGGACTCAAAATTGATACATTTGTAATTAACTAAAATCAAAATGATTCTTTAACTTTTCCCCTCTTGTGTCTACTCTCTATACTTATTTTGCACAGCACAGGGAAGAAAAAGTGAATCATTTATGTCGGATCGGATAAAATAGTTTAAGGAAGAATCACAGAGATATATCGGCAATCTTATAATATTGCAAAAAAAAATTGTACCTAAAACCTGTCTACTTTGTCGAACGAACCCGGCCTTTTAAACAGAATTCTGTATCTGTTATGTATAGGAATGAAAAATGTGCTGTGTTGTATTTCACTAATCATGTAGGTAGATGAATTCGTATCATCATCATATCATCTTCAAAGCAAAGTGGATGTTTCTCATTTTTTCCCAATCCATCCTCTTTTACTAGGTGAGCTGCATTACATACAAAGTATTTACCTTCACCAGATGCATTACATTACATACCATAACTAACACTTGTGCATTTCATATTGGGATCATATAAATATCTACTCAAACTTTATTTTTATACTATTCTTAGGTAGGTATTTTATTTCTCTTCCCCTGTCAATGCAATTAGAATGTAATTCAATTTGCAATTTTCGTATGCACTTTATTTCCCTATCTATCAATGAGTCCAGTTAGTATGAAGCTTGACAAAGTCAATTTTGACAATAGATAGTCGATGCATACAAATATATATACGCAAGTAATTTTTTCCAACGTTCTAAAATATTAGATGCCCCAATGCAATGCTGTAAAAGCCTCAGAGAGATACGCTTTTTCCTCATTTCATTTCCTCACAGTCTTGTACTTGTGGATGTCTTTAGCAATACATAATGCAAGGAAGAGAACCAAGTACAGGAGAGAAGAGAACAAACTTTTCACTATGTCAGAGGGCAAACATGTAACTTTTAACTGCAGTTCATATAAATGGTATTAGTAAATACTTATATATCTTCCGTGAATGATGAATAAGATGATGATTCATCCACTCACTACACTACACATCACATGATGGTGATGGGAAAGTAAGAATATCGGGATTCTTAAACATGCAGATGCGTACAAAAAAGTAACGAAAAGTTTTTTGGTTAATTAGTATAGTTAGATATTTATATCTATGCATAAATGCTGTAGAGTCTAGTCAAAAGTTACTTCCATTCAAATTCTGTCACGTTGCATTTCTTCATATGCTATTCCAAACCTATTCTTACTCTCCTTTCTTTACTTTCACCATGTGGAACGGTTTTCATTTGCCCAGCGATTGATTTGCTATGCAAATATGGATTGTTAAAAACAGGAAATGGTACATTCTTCATAAAGGGATGTATAAGTAAGTAAATGTAAAATCTGCGTAAGTTCTTGCTCTGATTTCGTTGCATTATTTATTTGTTAGCTTTTTCCTTTATGTTTCCTTCTGATTCTCCCTATGCCATTATTGCTTATGAATTGAAAGACCAAAGCTGAGACTTAAGAGGTGTTCCAAAATGAAAGGAATTTTTTAGTCGGATTTATTTACGATGTAGGGTCAATTAGTGTCGGTCATTATTCAGTGACTGATAACATGTTAATTAAAGCCTGGATTTTGAGCTCTTAAAATCGATGGTGGATTGGAAGTACTTTTAAATGTTTTGAATAATCAAATTTTTAAATTCCCTTTTGGAACCTACGTGATGCTTTCAATACTTATAGAACTTTGGGTAGATGGATTCTAAAAGCTCAAAACTATAAGGTTTTAAAATATGCTATCAGTTATTTACATGTACTGATTTTATTGAATCTAGTGAGTAAAAAATTCCATTAAAATTGAGTCTTCAGTTTCGGAGCACCCTTTATGCGAAGACAATCTTTTGTCTTATGATGTCGGGGATGAAGTGATGAAGACGTAAGTTGTTTAAATAGACGTGAATAAAAGTAAAATCCGTTTTTTAAAAACTCCGTTACTTTACATGTACCGCATTTGTTGTATTTAGGTCATTCAAATAAATTAAGACGTAAAATGTATAATGTAAATACAATGAAACAACCGTAACTTCGAGAACATGGCTAGCTCATCGATTTAATGCTCCCTACCTTTGTTGTTTAATTTAATTGAATGAGCCTTTGATCCCTAGTGGAATTTAAAAAAAACATTTTTCGAACATCCTCATTCTAGAATGGATGGAAAAATGTATATTGCAAAAAACCATTTACTACTATTTGTAGGACATTCAAACATCACTAGTGTCAATCAAATGTGAATCATAATGATAATTTTTTTTCTCAACATGCTAAAGCGATTCCACATTTCCACAATGCTGAATGTGGGAAAGAACCTCAGAAAGTCAGAAGTAGAGGCAGGTCACATAGAAGTTTCTTCCTTCAAATCAATCAAATTACCCCACACCAAGGCCATCATACTATCTGTATTATATTGCAAAACCGATGGCGATGATAGCTTCGTGCTGCTGTTCAGCGCTACGTGTAGTTGCAAAGTTTACAATACAATCCTCAATCCATACATGTTTGCAATCATCGCAAATTAAAAAATGAAATTCCCACACATTACAATTCCAACCTAACTTTATATTTTTTTCTACAATTTATTTCACATAGAGAAATATTGAGCAAGGTCGATGGTCAATCCACTCATTCATCCATCCTACTCTCCTCTCCGCAGTCAATAGTCCGTCTCCGAACACTAAACAGATCGATGCATATACATAAAATAACCAACTTTTCATACTATAATACTATAAACAATTACGTTTTCGACGTGCTGACAATTATTATACAACAATTATTTTGAAAACGACAAAAAAAGTTGGTTATTGCGCACGCAATGTTTTAGTTGCTTTTGTTGGCTAGTTGCTACATTTATAAGAGAGCTGTTATTAAATTATGTAGCAATGCAGCAATGAATTAAGCCAATCAATGGCTGCACTGCAGTGGGTAAAAATTGTAACCTATCTTCCTCAAAATATCCTTTATATTGGTTCGAATGTCGGAGCTTTATCAGGAGGATTGTTTCGCGTCTGGCGTGTCATTAAAATATTTTCATACGACACAACAACACCAGAACATCCTGCAGTATTGCTTATAGTTAGTTACCTATAAAAACACATCTCGATTCTCGATACGATATACCGATGCGGCATTTTTTCCTGAAAAAGGAGAGATTTTGGATGTTAAATGTTACGGTCTATGTTAGACCCAGCATACAAACTACTTTCATTTTGCAAACATCTGCATGCTGCCATTTCAGGTCTGACTTTTCCGCAAATATAACACAAAAAAAATAATTATCATTATCACTGCATGCTCGTTAGAAGGAAAGAGGAAATACATATTAGAAATGAGATAATACGAATGATATTTGGAATGTTAACCAGGATTTAGGTTTGACAGTTGGGTTGAATTGGATTATTCATTGATTTGTTTGAACTTTTTATATGAAAACTTTGCAAACAGAATTCATACATTAGCTAAAGCGCTGAGTTGCTGAACAAGGGCAATTTAAAGTACCCAACTCAATTGATTAGTCAACAAAAAAAAATTCTGATTGGTTGAATATGAATATTTTGATTTTTTTAAATGTATGCCAGATTTGTAAATACATGCGATAAATGATTAAATGATTGAAATACCAAACAAATGCCAATGCCAAGCAAAGCAAACCTTGTTGAAGGATTGAAGAGGTTAGATATGAGCTGACAATGAATGAACACTTTTCATTCGATGTTTATGTGTCAAGGAATAATGTGACTAAGTCACAAGTACAGGGTAAGTTAAATACAATGGAGTTGAACAGAGATGCGGACCACCGAGACTCATGAGAGGAGATAAAATAAAATGTGTAAAAGTGTAAGTAACGAAAGGGTTGATGATGATGATGATACAAATTGTATGTAGGGGTATAGGATGGGATGAGTTGGTTTGTTGATAGTTGATAGTGTAATGTTGCGGCTGTGGTGCTGAGTGTCGTGTCATGTTTCGTGCGGATGAAAGGGAATATGGTAAGAATAAGAAGATTTTAATATTTAAAATATAAGATTTTATTAATTTTTATAAAACAATTATTTATTAGTTGCTCTGTTGCTCATACTCGTAGTTCGTAATTGGTATTGTAATAACGTGTATTTCGGAATGATCCATTTTTTAAAAAGAAAGTGATTTAAAATGCATTTGGGAGTCAGCAAACTTCCAAGGTAGCTTTTCAATAAGTTCTATTCTGGCCAGTTGTCGGGAATAAAGTCAGTTAGATAGAAAAATTTTATTTCTGTCTTATCATCACAAAGAAGGAGAAATGCGATCGATGGGGTTTAATTATGCAGATGATATAGTTTATTTATAATCCAAAAAGCAAACCAGACTGAGACAAGGGTTCAACCTTGGTTCAACCTTTTTAGTTCAGAGAAATGTTTAGTTCATTTATGATTTAAACTTGATTGTTTGGTTCCAATCTGGAATGAATCTAGCAGAATTGTAGTTCTTCCAGTACTGGATTTGGAATGGTTGTTGGAAGATTTTTTATAATTTTAGTATTTGATTCACCAGACTGTGCAATAATCAAATAGAAGCACTTTGTCCGTTGAGCCGTTGAGTGTGGTGCGGTATTTTTATATAAAATATCGTAACTTAAGTTTAATTATTTAAGCTTTATTCAACAAAATAAAAGTAATGTTTGCAATAATTTTTCTTCTTTTAGGAGATTTTGATCTACGCTTCCGCTTCCAGTAAACTTTCATTTAACGCTTGTTAACTGCGAAGTATTACTCGCGACCAGTGACCGGCTTGAATTGGAGTAGGAGAAAAACTGTGGTCGTCGACTTTACAAAGAAAGTGTCTTCTGTGCCATGCTAAATCATAAATTACACTAAACTAAGTAACTAAGATTTAGACACCTCCCAAATCCCGTTGGTACATCTATAGAGTAAATTATGTTGAGTTAGCCCTCCTCCTCCTTGACTGAAGAAATTTTCCGAGAAAGTAATCTCCTCTCTGACCACTGAAAATAACTTCACCGTCTGGATCATAAAGCTTCGGATCGGATCGGATCCCGATTTTTTTTTACTGATTTGCTCAATTGTGCAGTATTTAACAAAAGACATAATCTACCTCAACTGTGATAGTTTTAACATCAATGCTTTCCTTTCCATCGTCCGGCTGGAGTTAATGGACCCTAAACTATGTTTTAGTTTAAAATGAAATTATCGGAGATGATAATGTGGGCTTATTGTAAAACGTTTAGACTGGATGATTGACTGATTGATTTTCATTTTGTAGCATCATTGTCAATTGTGCTAGTATTAGTATTTGTGTTCAAAATTCAACCAAGTTTCGGTTTCTTCCAGATAGTATTTAGATAAATTTTATAAACTCCAACATTTCAAGAGAAACAAGAGATTAACTAATATTGGACGAGCTTTGGATTTTTCGCAAAAATGGTTACAGGTGAGTCTATTAATGCGTTTATATTTTATTATGTTACATGCACTCGCTTGTATAGTCTTGTGACTATGTTAGATAAGGACCGCACATTCTTACATTCTGTACAGGTACCTAGGTACTGCTTACCTACTTTAGCTGATAAGGACCATTTTATTTTAGTTTACGAGGAGTAAACCACCTCATATATGCAAGTTCAGTTATGTACATAAATGTACACCTGTTCGTAAATATTTGCATTGTTTTGCATGAACCACGAAACTAGCATTTTCTAAATCTAACGCTAATGAGGGTTTAAATGTAGTAAGAACAAGAAAACTTAAATGCTTTGGGCTTGTATGTAATTCCATTCATTCATACTCTACGACATCCTTGCAAAGTTCCTTAACCACAACTTTTTCATGTTATCGTTATCAGGTGCATTTCATATTTATGCTGTCTTGCTTCACCTCAGTCAGCACGAGGATCAAAAAGTTTACTTCGTACCAACCAGTGAAGCCAGTAATCGTATCGTAATTAGTAATTAACTAACCACCAGCATAGCATAGTTGGTTAGGTAGCCGATCCTTATTTCGCCAAGCTGAGAGGGTTGTGTGGGGTAATCATATGAATTGCATAGTAAGTCTGTCTGCAGATCTCGCAGCCATTTCAAGTCATGTCATGAATCATGAATTAATTTTTTATCATTTCGCTTCCTCCTCTCCTATCGCTTAGCCAGAAAAGCCCATTTCGCTAGTTTCTACTCAGCTTTCATGCAAGTGTAACGACTTGTCTTCAAGCTCATTCCATCAAGTAGCGGTTTCGGTTTCTACTTCAGAGCTCCATACTCGTTTGTCTTGGGACAACTTCAAACAGCCTTTTGTGTATCTTTTTCCTCCCTCCGCGGGTAAGGGATTTGAAAAATTTCCCTAGACCCTTCCAGACTGGCTGGAATTTCGGTCAATAATTTGGATCAATGTGTTCTGCGTTAGAAATCACATCACCACCACACACACAGCCCATTTTTCATACTGCCTGCGCATCCAGAAATTGTTGCATTCCGTCATACGGTTTCCAACAGCAGTATGGCAATTACATGTTCCAAAGCTTGGAAGTAGTAACAGAAGCACTATGATAGGGAGGTAGTTCCACATGAGTTTACATAGACATGACAAAACTGTAATCTGACTATATATGACCGATGAAAGGAGGGATTGGGTGAGTATAAATATAGCATAAATTTTGTAAAGGTCTGTCTGTTTGTGCCTATTTATACTATTCCAGACAGTTGTGTAGCATTTCCAAAGGCTCCGTGTAGCCCCATGTGTTTGGAATCAGTGCATTAGACTCCCGAGAAAAAAGGGTGAAGCCTTCCAAGCTCCGAGGCAGAGTGTGGATTACTATTACAATAATTTCTAATTTTGAGCATCAGCTCCACTCCACAGATCTCCCTAACCTTGCCTTTCCTATTCGGATATGAAAAAGTAGGATATTTCATGTTCCATAAAAAGGAAAAGTGTTCCATAAGGAGAGAGTAGAGATAGGACCCTTCCCCCTTTCTTATATGCCATTTAATAGCCATATATCCTTGTAATAATGTGGGACTGCTGCTTGGCTGGAGCCATTACCTTGCTGGAAATTCCACTGACTGGAATTATGTAGGCCATGGGATTTCATAGTATCACTTTCACATTACTATTACTACTATCGTAGTAATCCTAATAGTTTTTTATTGCTTCCCCATTCATTTATCGTGCATACCTACTCACAGGTGTAACCTCATACCTATTTTTGGTGGGAGGGATGTTGAAAGGATTCCTAGTTTTGAACATGAGGAAAAGTCTGCAATGGGGGAGTAGCAATTAATAGACTCGAGAGGAATATATAATTTAGGACCAATTTCACAAATAATTTATTCCCCAATATCAGTTTTGCTCCGGATGCTTGACACATGAAGCATTATAAGATTAGGAAACTCAATTTACATAGATTATTATTAGGCGTTTAGATTTTAGAGGCCAAAAATTTAAGGCATTAGTCCACATGCCTACGTATATTTTAAATCAGAATCTTTTTAGCATTGTTGGTGTGATAATTAGCAATGTTTGGTGTACCTTTATCTTAAAATTTGTCATATCTCGAAATGTATCCATTCCGTTACGCAATACTCAATAAATGATTTTATGAGGGGTTATCATAAAGTATTTCACAAGCCAAGCCCATTAGCTTGTCAGCTTTGGTGGAATGTACAAAACAAACGATACGGTAGCCACTGATTAGTGATTAGGAAATGAGTGGTGATGGTGATGTGATGACTGATGAAGCAAGAACTCATCAAGCGAGGATTTGATTCTGTTGATATTGGACGCATGCATTAATTGGTGTTTGTGAAGTGATACTGGTCACCTTTGCCGAAGGGACATTTATTATTTGAATACATTGTGAGAAGCAAATGGCCTGAATGGCAACTATTGTTAAGAGATGTTGCTGTTTTGAAGTCCCCGAAGACTTGGTCGAGTCTGTCATATTTAAATGTACTAGTCCGGATTGTAAGTTGCATTGAAACATGGAATCTTTATGTTTAGCATTTAAGATAAGTTGGTTTGTTGAATCTAGCGGAAGAATTGTTTCAGCCTTATTAACTGATCTTGATGTTTATTTTTATTTTAGGCTGCTGTGGGTGCTGTGCCCCCAGATACAAGAGATTAGTGGACAGTGTGTTCCCAAGAAATCCTCAAGTAAGCGTAAGATCCAAGATATTTTATTGTGGGGTGTGGTGAGACAATTTGATTTTTCTTATCGTTTGTTTCATTATTTTCTTTATGATTTTTAATAGGATGGCCTCGTTAAATCAAATATGGAGAAGCTCACCTTCTACGTCCTCAGTTCACCGGAAAAGTTGGACAGGGTGGGAGAGTACTTGTATCAAAAAGTTAGCAGGGACATTTACCGGAAAAGGAATGGGTAAGAAGTTATTGTTTATTGCGGATAGAATGATATGGAAATTGGATTTGAAGTATGATACTAACAAATTGCAAATTGTCTCATTCAAATGAATAGGTTCACTGTAATAGGCGTGGAATGTATGGACCAATTACTCCAGGCTTGCCATTCACAGAATTTGAATTTATTTGTGGAAAGTTTCTTAAAAATGGTGCAAAAACTGTTGGAGTCCCCTGATCCTAATCTTCAGATATTAGCTACAAAATCGGTATGATTTATTAAAGTTACCATGTATCATCGAAATGTTTTGCAAACATCTTTCAACTTTTGATGTTTATTCAACAGTTTGTTAAATTCGCCTACATTGAAGAAGATACTCCATCTTACCATCGTCGGTACGACTTTTTCGTTTCAAAGTTTGCTTCTATGTGTCATAATAATTCTTCCAATGACGAACTTCGAAGCGAGATAAGAAAAGCAGGAATCCAAGGACTGAAGGTAAACGAATTTTAATGGCAGTAATAATGACACATGGTTTGTATGCGCAGCTGCTTATATTAATAGATCATCATTCATCAGTTCTTCAAAATATTTGTTGTTTATTTTGTCTCTAGAGCGTGGTGAGGAAGACTGTTTCTGATGAACTGGTAGAAAACATTTGGGAAAGTGCTCATATGGAGAAAATAATTCCTTCTCTGCTGTTTAACATGGAACACGGCCGGTAATTTGGGAATTTTGTATAATAATATTTATTTTGATCAAACCGGGGTGATCAAAGCAAACGTAAACAATGATTTTTAACAGGAAAAGTTTGGTTAGGGATGAAAATGACGCTGTAACAGACGTTCAAGATGAAATCGATGCTCCAAAGTTGGCTGAAAACTGCATGAGGGACTTGGTCAATAAGGCTACATTTGGACATGTACGAAGCATTGTGAAGCCAGTTCTTCAGTAAGTCGAGTTTATACTCATTCTCGGCCAATTTTTTTGCCAAGACAGTTTCTTAAGTCTTCTTTGCCAAATCCTTTGTCGGAATATCATTTCGTAATCTGCAATCTATTTTATTCTTTATTTTACAGCCACTTTGATGCATTTGAACTTTGGGTACCAAATGATTTCGCAGTTCATACATTCCGAGTAATCATGTTTTCCATTCAGGTAGGCCAAAAATAGCAAATAAAATTTAAAGTCGATCAAATTCCATCGACTTAAAAGGGGCCATTATTCTAATATCAAAACAATCATTACGATTTATAGTCGCAGTATTCATATGCAGTAATAGAAACCTTGATGAATCACTTGGAACAACATACTCATACTTCTAATGCCAAAATTCGGACGAGCATGGCTGATGTGTTGGCAAAAATTATAGATATTGCTGCAGGTGAAAGTGTAGGTAAGTATTCATCTTTTATCAAAAACTTAAATCGCTCATTTCATAACAACGTTATGTGACCCAGTACTCTAAAACCAGTGAGGCGGGTAGTTTTTATGAGAGTATGTAACAACAACAAAAAATGATCAAGGCTGGGCAAAATATATATTTTAAATGCAACTTTTACAATACAAATACAATTGTATGGTATGTACATTTGCATTTTCAAAAAAGTATTTTACCCAGCCGTGAAAGTGATGTAAAGGTGAAGGTGCATGTTTTGAATGTTTCTAATCCGAAAAGGAAGATGCATAATACGTCTCGTTTTTCTTCTGTTCGTTAACTAAGCTGTATGTGTTTGTTCTTTTTATTTAGGCCCATCCGTTTTAGAGATCGTAAATGCCATTGTGCAACACATCCAAGTATCGACAAAGTTGGATAGAGTGGATGCGGACGAGAAATTATACAGGGAAACATTAATTTCTGCCCTTGGGGAGTACGTCACACATTTGCCGGATTATCAAAAAATTGAAATAATGAAGTTTATCATGCAAAAAGTGCCGTCCCGCTCGGACAATTGTCAATCTCATAGACTTCTTCAGAACATGTTGTTAAAATCACTCCTAATGGTTAGTCATTTGTTTTATAAATCAGATCATTTCATTTTTATAAATCAGATCATTTCATTTTTATAAATCAGATCATTTCATTTTTATATTCTCTATATTATAGCAAGTGTTACTAACAATGTGTTTTGAAATAGGTGGGATCTAAATATCGAACAACTTACTTAAGTACAACTTTTCCTATTGCGTTCTTACAACCACTTCTTACTTTGAGTCAAGACGATGACCCGGAAGTTCGCCTTCTTGTACAAAATATTCTGCATACTCTAATTGACCGTCGGCAGAACAGAGAAAAATTATCTACACCGACGTATGCTTATTATGTTTTTATAAGAAATGATTGCTACAAATAATTGCAAAAGAGTATGTGATTGGAAAACTGATTATTTCTTTTAGATTAAAACTGGAAAACATCAATAGAGAGCCTAGTACTCGTACCGACATTCTCTTTGTAAAGAAAAATGGAGCGGAGATTTTTAGCAATATGATAGCGAGTCTAGAAAAGAACAACAATGAACTACGGAATATGAATGCTATTTACACTACTGTTGGATTGTTCACGGTAGAATTATTTTGCGAAGATACTCTCTTTGATTTTGTTAGACTAGTTCTCAGTTTTCAAGATCTTGCGATCACATCAACAGTGCTCAGCCCAGCTCAGAAAATTCATCTTCACGTTATCGCCTTGTGTTTGTTCGTGCTCATAGCGTACTGTCTACCAGTACTAAAGGAATACAGTGATAAAGTGAGTTGACTAAATTTATGTTAAAATCCAATTAATTTTTTGCATTGCTATTAGAAATATACATTCACATCTTGACGTCTTTCAAATCGATATTTAATTATTTGTAATTTGTGACTTTCGTAGGTAGTGAAAACACGTCGAGATCAAGCCATTCATTTGCTACCTCCATTGAAAACACGTTACGAGGTGTATGAACCATCGCAGAACATTCCTGATAATGCGTTACTGTCTCAAGATTCCATATATGACATTCTGAAGCAGGAGGGATATGAAGTAACTGCAGTTAAATCTGCAACATACACATTTCCTCGACATTCTTGGGTTGATGCACATATGCAGTCCAGTAGCGTTACAGATCTCAATTCTATTAGTCTAGAAGTTGACTCAGGATCATCGACACCTGACGGAAGCAAGGTATAGCTTGAATAACATTTGTTATCCAGAACAGTATAACATGACAATGTGCTGTATATCTTTATATGTCGATGAAACTATGTAATTTATGTTTAATATAGCCTAAACCAAATCAAGCCGATATGGAACTTACTGTGGAAAGTCTGAAAAAGATTCTTAATGAGCCCTCGGAAACTCGAAAGGTGGCAGAGACGGAAAAGAGGAAGAATCTTAATGAATCTTTCAAAACAGCCACATTTGAAGACCTTGTCAGTAAAGCAGCGGCAAAAGTAAGTTTAACATGGCTCATATGAATAACATAATAACCATTCATTAATCAGGCATGCATGCATGTTTTAATGAGCTTTATTCATTTTTAGGGCGGAAATCTGCAGAATAAACTGTCAGAAATATTTTCAAAGGTCGCAGTTGCTGGCGGTCCAGCCGTAGTGGAATCACCTACCAGACCATCTCTGAATAATAACAATAATCCTGCAAGTAATCATATTGGCAATAAAGTACAGTTCCCCAATATATATGAATTGTAGAGCACAGTTTTAGTAGGTTTGAGGACGAAATGCTGTTGAACAGCCTTAAGTAAACATAACATGACAAAGTATAGTCAGCACTTTCGATATTTTTAAGCTGATTCGCGATATTCTATTGTCCGATTACAAAATTAAATGCTCGAACGGTATTCATAGCATGATGGACAGAATTATGTAGGAAAAAAAAGGAAAACTAGCGTAGTAATATTTAGCACGATGTAACATTCCAAGGTGTGTATATGTATTTATTGTTAATGTGTTCTTGCTCGGTGTTTGGGAAGTTTTAAATGCTAAGAAAATATATGTGATAAAAAAAAGTTAAACTCAGAAATGTAATTTATCTTTCTTCAGAGATTGTACGCGGAAGGATGCTGAGAATTTTCTGTTTATTTGAATGACTTTAGCGAATAGGATTTTCAATGTTAGAGATAATTTACTTATTCTTCCTACCTATTTCTTGGTGCTGTCAGTATCTTTTTTCCAACTTGTATTAAACACTATTAAATCGTAAATCGTGTAGATACCCTCTAATTATTAGCCTCAGTTTGTAACTAGATAGTGTTTGCCATTTCTGTATTAGATTATAACGAGATATCCTATGCACTATAATTATAGTTTTACTGAGGAGCCATATCACAAAATTCCATAAACTGAAACTTTATTAAAATTATATAGTTCTTCTGATAAAGACGAGTTATTTGGATGGTGCTGTAAAGAGGACTTGGGCTGAGTTGATTGACATATTATATGTACCGATTTATTGAAACAATAAAATTAGAAGAAAGCCAGAGTTCTTCTGCGATATTAAAAAACATGATGTCTTTGTGAAAAATAACGTTTAAGGTACATAACTGTGGATAACAATACTATAGCTAGTTACTAATTTTAAATACACCGTGACGTATTCCGTTAAACCTGATGTTATATTTCACAATGAATTGAAGTAAATAGGTACATCATATAAAGTTCATCTCAACTGCAATGTTTGTTTCGATATTTCGAGGTCAAAGGGGAAACAAAAAGTGTAAACATTTTGATCCTGTAATCCTATATTATACTTTCTCTCTAAATGTGGGCAGTTAAAGAAGCATATTTTATTTAAGATTATAACCACACAATATGGAAAAATACAAGAGGAGCAATTTCATATTGAGAAATAGTTTGTAATAGTTAAAACTATTCAAAGGAAATACTAAAAATGTAGTTTGGTTTGTTGTCCAGAAATGAAATTTCTTGTCGAATTCCTATCACTGAAAACAATTTACTGGTTTGTTATTTTAATTTTAAGAGTACCTGAACCTCTGGTACTGATTCTTCCGATGTAGTAAGTTTATATTCGAAATAAAAGAGTTTTAAGGGGAATAAAGGTTTTCTTGACGGGTTTTCCAATTTTTTTTAGAGTTTCTTCACATATTTGTGTTGAGCCATGATTTGACTGTTTTTGCGCATACGGAATTTGATAATACAACCCATTCAACTTAAATCTAAAAGCCTAGCGTACAAAAAATATTAAGTAAACAAAGCTTGTTTTGTTACGACCGTTGTTTTTGCTAATCCTCATCAAAAGATAAAATCAGAGAAAGACTCAATAAAACTTGTCAACTTGCCAAACGCATGATAGCGTCAGAAGAGCCAAAAACCGAGTCGAGTCCTTGCAAGCTTAACTTACCCCAAACATGATGATGATCAGCGATGGATAGGTGGAAGAATAGAATGGATTAGCAGCAAAAGTAACAATTTTTTCTGTAGTGTGTAGTAGTTATATGTAAAACGTGTGTAGTTATTATTCTCATTAATTAAAAAGCCGTAGACTTCTCCTTAGAAAATGCAATATCTGATAATTTCATCTAACATAGCAAGAAGGAAAATCAAAGATAAGTTGAAATAGACCTTGTGCTCATATAGAGCCGCACTGAACTAATTAGTTACAAGGAGAGGAAATGCAAAAGTAACACAGCAAATGTTCAGATTGGGATGAGTTTTTTAATCATGATAATCCTTTTCACATTGTGCAGTTAATGATCAGGATCTGATGTTGTGACAGTGGGTTCGGTTGGGGCCACATCACAATACTGTCTGCAGCCACAAAAAACGGCTTTCAAGCCAGGATACATGGTAACATGGTGGGCGAATCTGTTGGAACAACGGCGCATTACTATCATATAGATTTGTACCAAGAATTGTCCTAAATTTAGCTCATCCATCTAGATCTAGAGCATTGATGATGATTATCATATCTGTTTAAAACTTGTTCTTACAACTTCCCATATTTTTTTCTGCATATAATGTTCCCTTTCCAACAAATGAAGGATGTTCGAAAGTAGCGAATATCCTCATATCTGCAAGTCGCACCCACATGTCGTCAACATCAAAAGCTTACTTATTTCAAGTGAAATCATATTAGGATTTTCCAAGGTTTCTTGAGCTCTACCTCGATCGTGTAGGTATGCATATAATCCCTCCCTAGACACATCTGGCTAAACTGCAAAAGATGTGGAAATGAAAAAGCACGAGAAAGAAATATTCGGAGCTCCTTGAGCTTCTAGTTGGTGGGAAAGGAGCTTGCAGGATATCGTTCGAAACATCCGGTTTAACAAAATCACAGCTTTGTAATGGATTGGAAGCATTGCTTACACTTTTATCACAGAAAGACGAATAGATGCAGTTGTGATACCTTTATAGCCATGTTACTTACAAAAGATTTTTTTGACTCATGAAAGCATGTTTTCCATTTTTTAAACAGATTTCATACAAGACTCATAGTTTTGTTACTCGGCTTCGTCAAATTCATTATTAGTTGCATGCTCACTCTTTCACTGTGCCCTTTTTCCTTCTGAGTAAATTCAGAAATATTCCAATCCTTCACGCTTTCACCCAATATGGAATAGTAAAATCCGTGATTTTTTTGCCAGCAAACACCATAAATCTTACATATTTTTTGTAGTGGTCTATTTTATGATTAATAATAAGTTTTAGATTGGTGAAAGTATAGTGCAGGGAAATCTTAATTTGCTCAAATATTAGTTGTTTGTTTTTGATAATTTACGAATCTCCTGAATTTGTGACATGAGCTTGCTCAAGAAAAATGGTGGTGATAAGTCCAAAACTGTCGAGGCTCCGGCAGCGTCCGGGTCATCTGCCATATTTAGAAAGTCGGCCTCGTTTGATACACCTGGTGCGGAGAGTGACCGTCCTCCCTCTCAACAGTCTGGGAGGAGTGCAGGAGGAAACAAAATGAAAGCCATTCCGTCATTTTTCTCTAGCTTATTTGGGAACAACAATAAAGTTCCGGAGAATGAGGTGAAGAGTGAACCAAACACTCCCATTACGGGAAAGGCGATACCCCCTGGCGTTAGTGGGAAAAATTCTGCCAGTCGTGAAAGCATAAATTCCGTCCAGAGCAGTTCCAGCTTTTCTTTCGTGAACCCTTCCAAACTGGGAGGGAAACGGGCGAAAGGGAAACGTATACCTGTGGATGATCCAAACTATGGAAGTACCACTAGTAATGGAAAAAGCAGTGACACGAAAAAGTCATTTGGGAATACGTTGGACAGGATCGGGAAGAAGATGGGTTTGAAAAAGAAATATAATTTGCAGTCATGTGAGTCCCTCCAGTATATCGATGCTTGTGATGACGAGCCTACGCCAATTGATCCTGGCACTGGCCCCACAGTAGCAGCAACATCTCCATCTGGCTCATCTCAAACTAAATTTGTAACGAGTCAAGGTCAACCGTCATCACAAATAATAAGTGAAACAATCCAGGACACTTCTGAGTTAGGGAGGCAAAATGAGAAGAGAAATGAAGAAAGCACAGTTGTAAATGTTGAATTTTCATCAAATTGTTTGGCAAGAGCCAAGCATAATATCCCACCGACAAAGGCAAGTGCTAATGAAGCTGGGTTTCCTTCAACGCCCGAGGAACCAGTCAAATCACACGATAGTAAATCAAAGAAAACATTTTCTGAAAATTCTGTTCAAGCGGTTGCTCCAGTCAAGCAACAGGTCATTTCACCAGGAAGCGTTATAGCTACGGTAGAATATAAACCCCCTTTACAGGCAACGTCAATTCAAACTAAGGCAGCAGTTTTGCCATCCATTAGTAAACCGGAAGTGAAAACCAAAATTGAAACAAAAGAGAGCAAAATTACAGGAAAAGATGCCCGCCTTGAGACAAAAGAAAGTAAATTGGCGATAGTAAATACTAAAATTGACAGAAAAGATAGTTCACCAACCGAAGTGAAAGTCAAAACTGATACCACAGATAGCAAGGCAATCGAAGTGAAAACCAAAATTACAGCAAATGAAAGTAAAATTACAGAAGTGAAAGTCAAATCTGAAGCAAAAGAAAGTAAAATTACAGAAGCAAAAGTCAAACCTGAACCAAAAGAAAGTAAAATTACAGAAGTGAAAGTCAAACCTGAAGCAAGCAGCATAACAGAAGTTAAAGCTACACCTGCATCAAAAGAAAGTAAAATTGCAGAAGTGAAAACTAAAATTGAAGCTAAAGATACCAAACCAATCGAAGTGAAAGCCAAAATCGAAACAAAAGAAAGCCAAACAGCAAATGTGAAAGGCAAAATTGAAGTGCAAGACAATAAAACAGCGGAAGTCATACCAATTACAAATTCCCCCACCCCCTCATTAGCCCCCATCAATTTAGCAGGATCTGCAAAGGAAGCTTTCAAACCCGATGATGAAATGCCATGTTCATCTCGTACGATATTTACTCGACTTTCACCTCCTCCTCCACAGGCTTCCACATCCTCTACTGCCAAGATAAATGGTCGATTCACCCCAGTGGTCAATTCCAATACATGGAGTAATAGTAATCGGAGAAAGCGACGTGCTCCTCTGCCCCCCTCCGGAGAAAGCAATTCGCCCCAAAAGTACACAAATGGAACAAGTATGACAAGTGACATTGTTACAGAAGACATCCCGAACGATGTTCCTTCACCTTCTTCAAGGGCTGCTGTCTTAACAAAATTTAAGAGAATTGAGGAATCCCCACCTCGCACTTGTGGAACATTAGGATTTGAAATTAGGCCAAGGAAGAAGGAGAAATCCCTTGAACCGCCGCCTGTAACTCGACCGGTATCCTTTGCTCCGCCTCCACATACCGGATCTAATACTCTGTTCTCCAGTCGTCATCATCGCTATCAACAGCATAAAAGATCTTGTAGTGACGGCTACTCCACAAATTCTAAAGGAAGGGTTCATAAACCTGGGAAAAAGAAAGCACCTCCTCCACCAAATCCATTTGGTGATCCTGATGCTCCTGAAGAAGGCGCTCACCTTGAAACGGAAGGAACTTCCCCTTCCAATGATAGGAACCCGTTCACAGAAATTGATGAGGATTCATCCAGTCGGTCTAATTTTACTGGAGCTACTGCTCCACTGACATCACTTCCTCCAACAGTGCCAAGAGCAAGTGACAGGCCTCCACAGCTTTCACAATCGTCAACTTCTTCAAACTCCAAAACGCCTATTGTGTCAAGTACATCTAGCGAACAAAGGCTTTCACTATCCTCGGCTGAGCCCAGCTTAGGAAGCTGTTCAACGACTCTTGAAGGAGGCAGACTTAACGTGTCAGAAATGTCTTCTGTTCCACAAACAACAACAACCAACTCCACATCAATTTCTTCTGCTATTTCTACTCAGTCATCCGTAGCATTGACTTCAACCATTACTTTCACCAGTACAACTGTAACACCAACATTGTTGCAGCCGCTTTCTTTCAATCATGAAACTGATTCTGATGAAGTTTTAGACGAAATTCGGCAAAATATGCTGAATGATGAACAGGAACGTCAACAACTGGGCCTTCTTCTGAACAATGAAACATTGCAATCAGCCCCTTTGTCACCTCCAGAACATCCAGCAGATATTGTCCATACAACCCCTCCAGATAGGCCTATTTCTCCTGTATCTCCGGCTGCTTCTGCAAACACCACTACAACACCTTCCATATCTGAAACGGATATACAATCTGCCCAGCGTGCTCTTGCAACTTTGTCGGCTTCTGTTCAACAGGGCTCATCAACACCAATAGTCAAGGAACCGGCAGACCCCAAAGTGAAAGCAAAATTAGTGGAATTGAAAAAGGAAGCAGACAAGTCTCCATTGAATGTCTCACGGAGTAAATCGAGACCTTCATCAATAGGCTCTTCAATATATGAAAGCCCGCTTGCCCTACTTTTTGGAAAGTCTTCAAATTCTAATAGTACAGGTAACAGCGAAGCGCCTTCTGGAGGAGGTGCAACATCATCTGCGGAAAGCAGCCCTAAAATACCTTCAAAACCATGGTACAAGAGGGGTGGACCATTTTTGTCAAGTAAGCCCAAACACACAACACCAATCAAGCCGTTCTCAGTGCTCGTAAAATTCTCTGAACTTGATAAAGAGGCTACCAGAATTGTCGAAGAAAACAGGAGGAGATCCGCAGAACAGAGATTTAGCGAAAGTGACCAAGATGAATTGGACGAGATGTTTTCAAGTACTATTGCTGCAGGAGCGATTGAGTTAGGTACATCAGAGACTGACCAAAGAATGGAATCCGTGCATCTCCGCAACCACTCTGCTCCCACAAGAGTTTTCACCACGGCCCAAGTCCATCCAGCTATTACAGAGGAAACAGATACTTCAACGAGTGGGGCAGTCTCAGAAGTATCCGGTGCATCATCTTCATCCGTACCTGCAACAACCTCAACATCCAATAACAGTGGAAGTTCATCCCCACCCAGTTTCCAAAGTGTTCATGCAGCCTCCAAACATCGTCAAATAAAACCATTGAGTTCCAGTCCAATCACTCATGTTAGATCCGAGAAGCTGGCGATTGTTCAGCCACAAACAAATTTGTCAGTATCACCAGCAATCAATACTTCAGTTGCACCTTCCCCAGCTCCTACTACTACAATCTCCAGTGCTACAACTATACCAGCAACAGCGACGATAACCCCCAGCTCGGCGTCAGTAACCTCATCCAACGGTAACAATACAGCACCAAACGAGTCGCAATGGGATTGTCCTCGCTGTACCCTGAAGAACCCAAACTGGAGAATCTTATGCGAAATATGCTTTCAGCGAAAGGACTCGGCCCCCTGTGGCAGTTACATCTCTTCCCTACTGCAACGCGTCAATTCAGACGCCAACAGTAGGTCAGAATCCCACGCAACTCCTAAGTCATCTCAATTTACCCCTTCCACAACAACGGTTAGTGCAAGTTCATCAATGTCAGAATCATCAGCTAGAAAAGCAGTTCCTCCAACACATTCAACTAATTCCTCTCTTAATTCATCATCATCAAGCTCCGCCACATCCACATCTGTGATTAATACTTCACCAATGTCCACAACCGCCACTACAAATTCGGTGACAGCCTCCCCATCCACTCACTGCATTCCTTCAGTTGTCGAGCAATTTCAGCCAAATAGTGTAAACCCAGGTGTTTCTTCAACCAGCCATAGCGGCCAGGAAAACAGTCATAATAAAACCCCGAAAATTGTTAAATCTACGACAAACGTCGTTAAAAAGTCAGACATTCCATTTCCACAACCGCCACCACCACCATGTGAAAATTTTCTGAGTCAGCTACCTGCCAAGCAAGATCTGGCAAAGGAAGAGAAACTGCAAGGCATTAAGCTTCATGAGGACCCAGAACTAGAGGAGCTCGACATAAGCAAACTGCGAGAAGCTCGGTTGGCATATTTTCAAAGACGAGGAAGTGGGGATGATGCAGCCACTCCACCTCCCAGCGCTTCCGATGAATCAGAGAAAAAGCCATTACAACAGACTCCTAACGACTTGGACTGTAAAATCCCTTCCTCCAATTTTAAAAGACAGGATGAGCAAGATCAACCATCCGCTTGCAACTATAATTCCACTAATAATTCCAAACGGAATTCCTGCCATGGCCATAAAAATACTACGCAAGTCACTACCCCATCCTCCTTCTCATCATCTAGACGTGAAGGTAAAGCTAATACGCAACAGACAACGGAGCATCAGACATTTTCAGACAACGAAGACGACTTTATAGATAGTATGCTCCAGCTTGGCAGTCAAGACAATACCACAACTATTGCAAATATCACCGGCTCACTTCCGTGTCCTTCCTTCGTGCCCACTTCCACATCCTCCCAATCTCCGACACTGCTTCAGAACCGATATCGACCGAGGTTGGAGGCAATACGGGAAGGCAGCTCGCAGGACTATACGTATTGCTATAGTTCTAGTGAAATTGCACAAATCTATGAGAATTGGCAAGCCTCTCAGCAACAGAATAATAACGGTGGCGGTGGTGGTGGCTTCACAAGCAATAAACGCTTAGTGGGCTCTACCATCCCGTCTGGTATTATTTCCTTGCAAGAGACGCACTTGTTGGACCAACATCAACAACTCCCATTAGTCGGTAATATACATCCTGCTCAATGCAATGTGACTCCTCCAAGAACTCATCCCATTCCGCTCATCGTATTACCGACGAAACTGCCTCCGGTACTGGTGGATCATCAACCTTATGCTAATAATAGACTGGCCGATAGCCCCGAAGAGAATTATATGAACACTATTCCTACAGTGGTAAATATCTGTGCTACTTCCTCTACACATCCTCCACTATGCTTATCAACATTTCCTGGTCATCATCAACATGGTAGTTGTGCCACTAGTAGTGGCTCTGTGATTAATGGGAATAGCATTGGGACTACGATTAATCAGAATATTTTGAGTGGAAACGGGAATAATTACGAGAATAATAACATGAGCTTTAATTCGGGAGCGGGAGGGCCCTCTGCTAAAATTTCATATGAGGAGTATAGAAGAATGGGGGCAATTCCGAAGGGATACCCATTCAGGCCGAATGATGAGTGGAGTAGTGAAAGCAGTTCGGATAGTTCACGAGGGTTGTGGGGAAGGGGTGGTGTGAGTGGATATCAGGATTCCTTGCCGGCGAGTACCCACCGAGGTAAAATATTATATAACCAGCCAATTATACATAATCAGTTTGTAACTTGTAAATTGCAATATTTAATTTGCAGGTACATTGGAATTCTCACAACCTATGGATTTCTCAGAATTTCCTGATCCAACGTTTGCTGTAGGAAAACTGATGAGACGACTGGAAGCTGCGATTGCAAATGGGGACCATAGACTGGCGGCAACGCTTGCACATGACTTGGCACTGATGAAAGTCAATTGTGTTGTTTCCAAGATTAATCAGCCATACTCGTAAGCGTTTTCATAAGAGATCATTTTTGCACAAAAGCTAAAGATTATGTACATATTTAGTAAATAATCTCATTTTTTCATTAATCATAGGATTCGGGTATACGTGGAAGATCGGTTCATGCAACAAGGACCTTTCCTCCTGCAGGTAAAACGTATTTTATGAGTACTCATCTAAGCCTGAGCAAAGTTTTTTAACGAAATGATTTGACATTTTTTTAGGTTACGACGATGATGACGGTTCGGGACCTCAAAGGAAAGGTTGAAAGCGACTGGGGCATTCCGAGTGGTTTTCAGAAATGGATTTTGGGAAGAAAAATGGCTGAGGATGATAGCCTTCCCCTATCATCTTTTGAAATGGCAGCCGACTCTATGGCCTTTCTTTTCCTGATAACTCCAGACATTGGACCCAATCGCGCTGCTGATATTAAGGGCTGTAACCAGCCAAATTCCTTTCCTGTAAGTGATCCATCTCCATCCACTTTATTAACCGCTAGTGCTGGCTTAACTAGAAATATAGTGGGTCGAAGTGATAGAAAGTCAGTCAGTCCAGCTAGGAGTGTACCCAGTGTGCCGACTGGACATACATATGAAGTCATTCCGGAAGATGGGATGCAACACCTTTACAACAATCTTGATAATGAAATCAAACCAAAGAATCAGTCCACTCCCAATACCAAACCACATAAGACTAATGTAGAAACGCCGGGTGCTTTTTCAAAGAAAACGTCATCTGCAGCCCAAACAACAAGTTCGTCTACTCAAAATAAAGTTAAAGAGCTCAGCCCTCCTCCGCCACTCCCATGTCGAAGTCCTATTCCCGGAGGCCCACTTGCAGCGGCCAAAAATCAAAGATCTGAGTCACAACCAAAAAATTCTACTGATTTACCAGTCAAACCTAACGAGGAGAAAATTATCAACTCTTCGGCAGTTAATGCAAAACAACAGGCCGTAATAAGGAAGGAAGCCAACGAAGGTCAGCGACAATCAAGATCCGCATTTCTAGCTAATGGAGACAATCTAAGTGCTGCATCTTCAATAACTTTATCACTTCAGCAAAAGTTGGCAGAATTTAAAGCTATTGCCGAGCAGACTTTTGGAAAATCGGGAGGAATGGTTCGGTCCCGTCAATCAAGTAAGGAACGATCACCAGCCCCTCCTTCAATTCCATCCACATCCAAGGCTTCTGCGAGTCCTTCAGACAGCCCTGCAAAGAAAACTGAAGCAAATCAAACAAAACAAGCCACCCGAAAAACAACCAAATCTGGACCTAGTTCTGGTAAAGAAAGGCTTGTGACAAGTGCTCCAGGTTCGATTGAGAAATTGACTATCTCAAAGGAGGAGAATAAACGGGAGAAGGAACGAGCAGTGAATGCTAAACAGAATAGTTCAGAAAATCGATTCAATGGAGTCCTTCTTCCTTCACCTGAAACTACAGAAAACCTAAAACCTCCAGAAAGATTGGATAAGACAAAAAATAATGCAAGCAGGGTGGCGTCTCCGGAGAAAGTTGTCGAAGATGAGACGAAAAATAATCAGCAGAAGAGAGATTCTGGAATTCATAAAAAGCCTCCCCTACCACCACAGATAAATACAGGTTCTAATCTCGAGGAAAACCCCACTGTTGCATCTCCACCCACAAACATTGAGGCTTCAAAACCCGCTCAACTTCTCGAAGAAGCACCTCTAGCGACCGCGCCACAACCAAAGCCCAGGGTTTTAAGAAAGCAGCAATCAGCTCCAGAGAAAGTTGCACACGGAAATGAAAGTGGAGAAAAGCCTACAAAAGAAAATGTTTCTCAATTTGCCCCAACACCAACCCCCAGAACAACTGGTCCAAGGTCAGCCGAGTCCAAAATTGTTGCCACTGCGCCTGTAGAAGTAAAAGAAACTAATAACATTTTTGCAACCCAGTCTACTTTTGAAACACCCGAGATCCAAGCGGGTATCACTACGGAAGCCCAAAACCATCAACAGCAAACGGCAGTAGATGATTTTCAAAACACCAGTAGTCAAACAACACTTCCTTTCCCAGCACCTAAGCACGGGAGCAGACCAACAATTGAAAATAGCAGCAACCTCGCGAATACACAAGCACAGTCCGTCAATACATTCATTACTTCCGTGCCACCGCCATTCGGCCAAACCGGGCCTTCCGCCAACGTTGGCTTGATGCGACCATCCGCCTTTGTCAGTCAAATTAGACCAGATGCGAACAACCAAACTTACAGCAACTCTCAAACACCCACTACCACCGGAAGCTCTGTACTTTTGCCAATACTTACCGCAAACTTTACAAACGCTTCCACTCCCACTGCAACAACCCCCTCCACTTCTTTGGGAAATTCAAACATGAGAATCAACGCTTCTAACGTGGCTCATGTCCACCCACTAAATATTACCCCCAAATCCACATCTACTCCAACAGCTTATGTTACCCCTTCTCCCTCCTCGTCTTCCTCCAACCTCCAGCCAAGAGCTTTCACAAAGGGAGGGGAAACTGGAAATAAGAAGGTCAGTAAGATATGAAAGGTCATGTCAGTTTCCGTCCAAAAATTCTAATAAGTAACGTATTGTCGTGCATCCGAAATGCTATGTAAAAACTAATCATGATAATTTTGATGCAATGCCATATGCAATTTTGCAGACATGCTGAATATTGTACAGTTCGGCTATTTAGTGATGTGGTGATAGCAAGTCTAAAAAATCGTTTTCATAGGATGATAGTGCTCAGTCCTACCTTTCAATGTTGGAACTCATGGAGAAACAAGATTTAATTTGTACTACTGAAGACGCAGAATGCCCAGTTTGTTTCACCTCTTTGCCCAAAGGGGAAGGCATCGTTTTGAGGGATTGTCTTCACACCTTTTGCAAGTACGGATTATTATATAATATACCTTGCAAATTCACTTGAGACAAAAAATTCGCAAACTATAAATGAAAATGTCTTATGTTATTTTCAGAGAGTGCCTAATTGGCTGCGTCCAGTATGCAGATGACTCAACCGTAAAATGTCCTTATCGTGATAATGACTATGCTTGTGACTATACCCTTCAAGAGAGAGAAATTAAAGCGGTAATGGAGAAGGTTTTTTATGTATTGATTGCGAAAAAATGTTACAAAGTGGAAAAATTACAATGGAACTTTTTATATTTTATGTTTATGTAGCTCGTACCTTCTGAAATATTCGAAAAGTACCTTGCTCGCTCCGTGAAGCTTGCCGAAAATCAGACCTTAAACAGCTATCACTGCAAAACACCGGACTGTACTGGATGGTATGTTTTTATTTTAGTTTAAAAAATCCAAACAGCTCATCTTTATTTGACAATTTGCTAATCTTTAATTTATAAAAGGTGCGTTTTCGAAGATGATGTGAACGTCTTTATTTGCCCTGTATGTAAGAAACGAAATTGCATAACTTGTGCAGCCATTCATGACGGGATAGATTGCCAAAAGTATCAAAGGGAGTTGGCCATTGCAGCGGAGACGGATGAGGATGCAAAGCAGTCTCGACTTATGCTAGAGGTGAATTAATATTTTATTTTGAGTAATATTTACCGCTGTTGATTGAAACAATTATAGACGTTGTTTTAATTTGATATAGAAAATGATTCAACGAGGAGAAGCTCTGGATTGCCCAGCATGTCATGTAGTTTTGCTGAAAAAGTGGGGGTAAGAAAAAATAGAAAGGTTTTCATGTATGAAAATGACAGTTTTAAATGGATGAACTGTTTACTGAATATAAACTTGTTTAACTTTATGATTGAAGGTGCGACTGGGTTCGATGCTCCTACTGCAAAACAGAAATATGTTGGGTGACTAAAGGTACTTGATTATTGATTCTCACAATGCCCTATACATATTAATGTCTCTATTACTTTCACTTTACTTTCACTAACGATTTTCTCCTTTTTTTATAGGATTTCGATGGGGAAAGGGTGGAAAAGGTAAGAAATTATTTTGATATAGTTAAAAATTTAGTCCTTTCTAAATTAACGTTAAATTATATTTATATTTAATTTGTTTAATTTGTTTAATTTGCATTTGGTTTTGCAGGGGATGTAACAGGAGGCTGCAAATGTGGTGTAAATGGTGTTAAATGTCATCCCAAATGCACATATTGTCATTAACGAACCGAAGTTTCCACTTTTCGTTTATTGTCTTATGATATGATTTGTAATAAAAACTCTTGAATTGTGATTAATTATTTTTACGTAACGGGATTTTTGTCATTCTGTCAAAACGACGTTGCATTGTGAAATAACCGATATTTCTACTTTATCTGCTGTTTTGCTGTCTTGTAAACCTTTCATTTCCACTTCGTTCGATCCGGCAAGTACAATTAAATGCTAGATTAGCTCATTAACTTTAAATTGGATGATGGTAATTCAAAAGGTTCAAGTCATCTTCATATCTTTTGAGAAGCTTCTGCAACTGTAGAATATCACAAATCTTTGCATTAAATACTGAAAGAATTAGGATTATTTAGGGATAATAAGCAAACTATAAGATACCTGTTACTTCATTACTTGTTTTCTTATTCTTACCTTGCTGTTGGAAATATTTCTGAAATATTCATTAACAGTTTGGAATTGCCAATTACTTTTATTTTCATCTCGTAATTCCGCATGCTTAGTCGATAAGTCGAGAAATCCGAGTTTCTTTAGATGAAACGAAATAGTTTTTCCGAGTCCCTCTTGTCGAATGATATGATCATAGTTTACAGTGCATATTCCGCAAAGTATTGAGATCGGTTTCCAGTGATCGTCATAGTTCATAGGCTGCAGAGCACCACAATATGGAATTTATTATCAATATTATCCTAACAAATCAACATTGTTTTTAAATGAATATATATTTATATACCAAATTACATCCGTTTCTATTAAATAGTCGACGAATTCCTCAAATGTTGGCTCCTTTAACTTATTGAATTTTCTGTTTTTCCTGTACGACCTATTTATCTTGACTCCGTAATGTCTACAGAAAACAAAAATATTCTCCAATTTCTTTAGTATAAAAATTTAGGGTTGAATTTTTCACAGCTCATTTTAAATCTAGAGGAAGTTACCCGTAAAAGTACATGCTGTCTGGTTTTGCTCTACGATTCTTCAGCTTATCTTCAAACGCACTGACAATTCGGGAAAATGGATGACGAGCTAATAAAATCCGTGTTACATCCTTCGAGTCAAGTACATGTTTGAGGGTCTTTATAAAGTAAATACAAATCAAATTGTTAAACGTAAATTCACAGCTTTGCATAATTAATTTTGAATCCTTTGTAATAAGTTTGATAATTTACTTTAGTTCCAACATTTCCATAATGATTCCTCAGGCTGACTTGAACAGGAATTGTTTCATTTCGAAGATCTTTCAGAAACTTAAACTTCATGTGGTGGAGGGAATCGACAATTTTATGGCTCCATGAAGTGCTCGCAGCCTATGAAAAGTAATTATGATTCCTTAAATAATATAGCATAATAAAATGTTTCATTTTAAAACTGTTTAAATGCTCATGTTTATTTACCTTTGGCACAAGACACCATACTTGCTTCAGCTCAGGTATGTAAATCAAATTATCTCTGACAACTTTCTCTTTTCTTGCCTGAAGAAGGAGGTGCTTAGCCTTTCTTTCGCTTTCTTTCTCCATTTGAGTGTTTAGTACAGGAGGGCTCACATTTTCTTCTGAACTCTCTTTTTTGCACTGGGAGGCAAGCCTTTGTGACAAATTGTGCATTTCGTTTTCCCATACTTTCACTTGTAATGTATATTTTTTCTGGAATAAGGTCTCCAATTTGGACTCAGTGTCGATTCTAATCAGTAGGGATGAGCCCAAGAACCACATGTAAATTATCAAACTGATCACAATACTTTTAAACAATTTTGCCCACTTCTTCATGATTCATGATATTTTAGAAAATCATGTCACTTGAAATATACATTGAATAATTTTTGATATATCTATTGTCCAAAGAGGCAAAACTAACCCTTCGAACATTATTGTCACCAGCTAGTCACCGATCACCCAACAATTTCATAGCTGACTCCACGTTCCATTCTTCCCTATAGCCTTCTTGCATGCAAAACAATGTCTAACATACGGCCACCGCGCTCATAATAAAATACATTATGAATTATGATAATTTTTATACTTTTGCTAATGGATGGCTAGTGTGGGTGAAAGAACCGTTATAGTTTATCTTTATTCATGATGCTAGAGCTATTCATGTTAAAACTCAGAGTTCTCATTGAAGATATGGTGGTTCTATTTTTGCTGTATCACATCCGTCAGGTAGTAAACTAGCCTGCTATTACATGTTAATCTATTGTGTACTAATGAGGATATGACCTGTACAAACATTTTCGCATTGGAGTTCATTCTGATTAGATGACCGAAGTAAAGAAAATTTGAGACACGTGACGAAAAACTGTAAATTTAGAATCAATAGCTATTTTTTAATTATTATTTTAAATTCAATACTTCGCTTCGTAAAACAAAAGTAACATTTTGTATAGAGCCGTTTATAAACTGCTTGGTTATAATATAATTTTGAAATGCACATTTTAAAACTGTAAACATGGAATGTAGAATTGAAAAGAAGAAATTGAAAGAAATACCAAGTTTCGAAATGAATATGTTTATATAACTTTTAACCTTTTAACCATTTAACGGTGTACCCCTAAGATAAATGATGTAAGGTAGACAGTTGGTTCATGGTTGGAAAGGCGAAAGTAATGTCCATTCTTCTCATTGGCTCTGCCATGTCCTTGCGTACTATATGACAAGAAAATGAAATAACCTAATTAATATTCAGTAGTATAGCATTTTATCGAAAGTTTTTGATAAAACTAGTAAAATGAGGACTTATAGTGCTTATTTAGGCACTTACATGTTTATAACACGGATCCGTTGCATCTCTCGATCAACGGTGAAATAAGATGTAGCCCATTGCCCCCGTGATTCCGTGCACTCCCCCGGACGGCGAGCAAGAGTTTTATGATTGATATCGCTGATAATCCCCATTACTTTGCCCTTCAAGATTGCATTTCGCAATGAATGTGGCTGATAAAAATTTAATTATACATAAATGCAATAAATCCCCAAACAAGCAATTTGTTCATGTTGTTGTCATCATTTGCATTTATAATTAATTTTAACCCCAAATAAACTAATGTCTTACTCTGTCAAGTCATTTTCAAAAAGACAGTGGATGGATGAATTAAGGTAATGACCGCTGCTTCAATTAAGCAGTATCAGTCATTCGAGATGCTCCAGGTATCTGGTTGGAAATTTTTAAAACTGCAAAGAAAGAAAAAGGCAGATTGAAAGTTCGGAAATATGAACGAACACAGACTCCAAAAAGAAAAATAACAACATATTCACAAAACAGACTTAAAGTAAAAAACAGAGAGTGTGCAATACTTATTAATTAGTTAGTTGGCTAGATCTATTTTAACACTGAACTTCATTTATAATGAAATACAAAAATTCCAATAATGCTCACATGTTTAAGCAAGAAAAAAATTATTCATTTAAAACAACTTACCACCACTTCTGAGTATTTGATTACCGGAAAATCCCTTTGAAGACACCTTGCAACTCTGATTCCAGAGATAAACTGAGGAAATATAAGTCTAGTCGAGCGGCTCAACAGTCGAGTGGCTTAAGTATTCAGAATCAGAACAGACATGGATAGCGTAAAAATGAAACCGTACTCAAACCCAACGGTTCTGCTATCAGCGACGTGCTTATAACCTTCCTTCTGAACAGTGGGTTTGTGTTGAGCTTGTTCTATGTATGTATATCGTTAGTACATTTTACATTCATCTCAATTTGATGGATATATCAGTGAGCATTCCCATTCATTGCATTAAGACTTTGCGATTTTAAGTTCACTTTGACAGCATCGCAGTTGAAATTTGCATAATCTCCCTAAAATGTTATATTCAGCAAAAGATTTTCAAACGTTTCTCTGTTTTTTATTCATAAGATAAAATTGCTGATGCGGAGTTTACAACAAAAATATATACACACAAAGCATAGTTAACTTTCAATCGGAACCACGTAAAGGACGCGAGCACATTTACGACTTTACAAGTAGTCAAGGCAAGACTTTTGATAATAAATGATTTTTGACTTGCATTCATGAAACAATTTTCTTTACTCAATTTCAACGAATTTGGATTTCAGTCATCATCAATTCATCATCCGTACATTCTATCGTGTATACTTACTCGGGTAGGTAAATTAGCCACGTTAACTTCACGTGAGTTTATGCTACCTTCAAGTAATCCGTCGCATTTAGTACCTGACGAATTAGTAGATTTCCATAAATTACTTGTTATCGTATCACAACAATCAGTATTCCAAATCACCAACAATGCAAGGGGACGAAGTGAGGCAGATTCAGGATTGGTTGAATACCCGGAGGGAGACTACATTTCGATGGGGAACTCGAATGCTCCGAGGAGGTCAACGAACGTACAGCCCATGCGTGTTGGATCGGACAGGATGGTACATTGATAACTTCAGATTTCCATATATATATTTGAAAAAGCTACAGTTGAAATGATTTTTTCTGGAGTAGATGCTTCGTTGTGAGTGATGCTTATCTGAAATACATGGTAATGATTTTTTTTTCTAGGGAGAACTTCTACCTGACCTTGCCTTACGACTATGATGTCAAAAATGACAAAGTGTTCAATACAGCTTTCTCTACCTACAAGAGACTTGGGGACCTAGGCTTTGCATGGCCCGAGCCGACAACACAAGTAAGAATATTTTGTAGAAAAACCAATTTGTGCAGAGCTGCACAACATCCGTTATTGGATACGATTATCGCCCTTTGCATGAATCAACTAATCATCGGATTTTTTTCTGTAGGAGCAATTAAGGACTGGATATTGTGGTCCTGACAAACATGCATATAGCAGGCCAGCATACCTCCGTTTTAGAGAGAATGATAAAAGACCTGAGCCAGCATGTCGTATTCACTTGGCCGACAGAACCAATCTGCATTACCTGTATGATAAATATGAGATATGCCAATGTATTTATCAAGCTAAAACCAAGATTTACATAATTTCCCAATCACTTCAGAAACTCGGACCCGTTGGAAGGCATCTTTCCTTATGGGAGGCAAGGGGACATGCTCAAAGCAAAGAGCGTTACCCACCGTGACTACAAATGGAGGCGACGATGCTGCCCTGTATGCATTGCATTATATAAATTGCATTTTTAACTGATCAAAATTAATCGAGTGTTCTAAAATATCTCTTGGGTTTCGGTATTTTTATTAGCCACCACCGATTAAGCCTACATATGAAAAAGAGGCTACTCGCTTCTGTAAAACTGATGTTCAATATCGAGCTGGTGGACTTGTGGACAAAGTAATTAAGTTTGATGTAGGTCTAAAGCAGCAGAGATTTAACCCCATGTGTATTATGAATGATTATTAGCAGTTTTTACAAAATGGATGGATTTTATTTTACAGGATGATGCCAACTACGGCGAGCTCTTCAATTCCGGCTTGATCAAGCTTAAGAAGGCTTACTACTGGCCGATAAATCCAATTACAGATGAACCTCTCGGAGGAAGTCTGAGCTATAGTCCAGAGGACCTAAGTGAAGAATGCAAGCATATTCAGAAACAAATATGGCCTGCAGTATGTAAAACATTTTTAAGTATCTGGATATCTTGTATATGGGAAGAGGGAGGAATTGGCTACATGCTCTCCTTGTATATAAAGCATCAGCTTTAGTGAATTTTTCTTTACAAAAATTCGCAGGGAAATGTTCCAGTTTCAGAGGATTCAGAGCCAATTCTCATTCCCAGAGACAGATGTAAAGTGATGGCAATCAAACCTAAGCAATATAAACGAGAGCTCTGTCCCTTGGACCCGACCGCAAACTTGACTGTATATTTGAAAACACGGTTCAACCAACCAAACTGGGAGTGTTGGGAAGAAGTTCCAGACTCATGCAAGAGAGAACTTCCCTCAGAGTGCTGCTTTTACCCTACGGAAACAAAAGGGCCAGATCAGTCTAACAAAGTTATCTGCCCGCCAAAGGCTCCTTGTCCTCCTCTGTATGCTTACAAGTAAAAATGCATGCAAGTTATGATACCTCCAAAACCGATAGACTGTTAAACTGATTGGAAAATAATGAATTAAAGAATATTGTAAATTAATTAACAATAGAAAAATATCGTTATTTTATAAATATACACAGGTCTGTATCACTTTTTTATTGTAACAGATACACACGCATTTCAACTCATACACCTTTATTCTTTGTAGAAATTAATTAATGCATACTTTCACATTTTTCCAGGAACTTTAGACCTGTTCCATAGTATATCATTTATTCTCTCTCAATAATTACATCCAGTTTTTTTTTGATGTCCCAAATAAATATATTATAATATGAGAGCGTTTACTTTACAACTTTTGTGGAATCAAATGGCTACCTAATTAGTTTTTAGAAAACAATTTATTTACTGGGAAAAAACTTTTTGCCAGCGTTAGCATAATCAATTAGCATAGGGCATGGTGTAAACGTTGACCCATACGCTTGTTCGTATCCCTTCATTTTCCCAACAAGATTGGCAGCTCCATATTTATCGATAAAGTGGAAAGGTCCGCCGGTCATTGGAGGGAAACCCAGTCCAAACACAGCACCAATATCGCCTTCCAACTACAAATACCAGTTACAAATAAGTTTGAACAATGCATAGGAATAGGTTTTCTGGAAGCCGAATAATTTCAATAGACATACCGGATTCCGAAGAACGCCTTCTTGTAAGCACATTACTGCTTCGTTAACGAATCTGGAAACCATCCTTATTTGACAGTCTTCCTTTTCAAGGGGCATCTTTGGTTCGATTTTATTTTTCTGTAAGATGTTGGTAGCTGCTGGATTAAGTGGCTTTGGGCCTTTTGAACCGTCGTAAATAAAGAAACCTTTTCCACCTTTCCTGCCTGTGAGATCATAATCATTACTGCTTTAAACCATGTCGTATAACTGTTAGTAGATAAAGTCGCACAGCTCCAATTAAAGTAATAGTAAATATGTCAACTCGCACCTAGATTACCGTCCTTTACGAAATCGCCTAACAAGGTTGGCTGAATTCCCCCTGTAAAGCGCTCACCAAAAACTTTGGCGAAATCTGCGGCAATATGTGAGGCGACATCAAGGCCAACCTCGTCAACCAAGGTACAAGCTCCGACAGGAAAGCCAAAATCCGTTGTAAACTTGTCCATATTTTTGGGATCGATTCCTTCCTAGAATTAGTACAAAAAGTTAAGTACTATACAAATCGGCACACTTATAACAATAGATCAAAAAAAGTTTTCTTCAATACATATTTCAGTTATGTATTTTATTACCAAAAGCAATCTTGTAACTTCACTGGCAAATGCACCCAGAATTCGTGTTGTGTAAAATCCAGGTCCGTCCTTCACAACAATCACAACTTTGCCTTGCTTAAGTCCAACCTTTCAAAATCAAAAGGGTAGAAAATATAGTTTAAGTTCATGTGTAATAAAGTTTACGCTCAAACTTTAAAATCATAATATTAAATGTTAACTTACATCAACAGCAGACGCAATGGTGTCTTTTGAAGTCTTATCAGTTGTGATGATTTCAAGAAGTTGCATTTTATCTACTGGACTGAAGTAATGCATACCAATGACCTTCTCTGGACGTTTACTCACACTAGCAATGTGCTCGATGGGAAGGGCACTTGTATTTGAAGCAAAGACACAATGCTCCGGGATTTGCTCCTCAACTTCTCTTATAATTCTGGAATTAATTCATTACGTCATTGTTAAACTTAACGTGCGGATCATGATTATTGATAGCCTCAAACCAAATCATCAAAGGATAAGCAACCATGAAATGAATAAATTCGTTAGATTGTACTTACTTTTGCTTCAAGTTAATGTCTTCGAACACAGCTTCGATGACCATGTCAACTTTATCAAAGTTTTTGTAATCCAGCTGAATGCTCAAATTGGCTAGAAATTTCTCCATGTCAGAGCTAACAATTAAAAAAATATCAATTAAGTTATTGTGCTAAATGCTCGGCCGCTAAATAAGCATTGGAGTTAGAACATTACTTAAGAAAAAGAACTTACTTGGGAAAACGCTTCCTCTTTACAGCAGTCTGGAAGTTTTTACATATTTGGTTGTGGCCTCGTACTAAACCTTGTTCCGTAGCGTCTTTCAAAATGCAATGATATCCTTTATCAATTGAAACCTGAGCTATTCCAGCACCCATCAATCCAGCTCCAAGAACAGCAATATTTCTGTAAAAAGTATAAACCAGTTTATACTATGTCCAAACACGTAGCTTTCAATTTCAATGTTTGAAATTAATACAGGTATGTAATACAACAGAAACTAACTTTGCACGTCTCGCAGGCTTGCCGAATGCGTTCTTCTTACATTCGGTTTGTCCATAAAACAATGAAATGAGCCCCTTGGATTCTGATGTCATGACTAATTCACCGAAACCATTAGCTTCCGCATTGTATCCAGCGACGGAGCCTTTATCCAACCCAGCTCGAACAACTTCAAGAATTTTTAGTGGTGCTGGATACATCCCCTTTGTCTGCTTCATGACTTGGGCTTTAGCTGTATCAAAGACCTTGTTTTTAACAAAGCCGATGCCCAGAGCAGCATCCGTTATTTTCGCCATGAGTGATTTCTTCTTGGACCGTTTCACACTTCCATTAGCTAGACCTTTGGCAGTCTGAATTGCGATATCTTCCAGATATTGCAAAGTTCTACAACAACATACGAGGAACAATTATGGAAAAATACAAAAATACACCATTATCATAGTATGAAAATAATAGTATGGTTACCTATTTTCAGCTGTGTCAATACCAGGTCCCAATGGTTTTACAATTTGATCGACGATTCCCATCTTCCTTGCCTTATCTGCCTTGATAGTTTTCCCTGTTAGCATCATGGGAAGTGCGTTTGTAAGTCCAGCTAATTTCGGCAGTCTTTGGGTTCCCCCACCACCAGGTAAAAGTCCGAGCATTACCTCCGGAAGTCCCAAGCCTGTCTTCTTATCCTCAACAGCTATTCGGTAATGGCATGCCATTGCAACCTTGAACATTTCAAAATAGATATAAAAAATACTCTAGCGAGAAAGGTGAAAAAACTATAAAAAACCATGATATACTCCTAAATCTTTCAACTTACTTCAAGGCCACCTCCCAAACACGAGCCATAAATTGCAGCTACAACCGGTTTACGGGATGTTTCGATTTCATCAAAGATCTTATGAGAAGAATGTGATATTTCTGTGGCTTCTTCCTGTGTTTTGCAACTGTTAAAAAAATCAAATCCAACAAATCCAAATCACATCGAAATCATGCAAAAATACTAGTAATGAAAATATTTGTACGATACGTTTAAAAATGGTTTACCTATCAAGCATGGAAATGTCGGCTCCAGCAATGAAACAACCCGGCTTTGCCGATATTAATACAGCCGCTTGGACATCTGAATTAGTCTGTATTTTGCTCATTATTTCCACGATTTCATCCCTCACATGCATGTTTAACACATTTACCTTCACAATACCAAAATGCCAACATTACAAACTGCTGCAATTTGCTCGTACGGTATTGGTATAATTGTCATTTATATATGTACGGTTTGTCAGAAAACTAAATCAATAAATATGAATCCAGCTAATAGACATCACAAGCCGCTATATTAACTTTTAGCCCAATATTCCCCCTGCTCCAGTGATGGTAAAACACTTGAGCAGGTCTACAAAGTGCTGACATAATGCTCCCTTCTTCAATCCCTTCTTCAATTATTATCAAACAATTACCTTCCCTGGGGAGTCCAGTTTTAAAATCGCTACGCTGTCCTTGATCTGAAGATTTACGTGATTTCCACATACTGCCGACGTTCTGGAAAGGTATCTTCTTACTACAATCCAACATTCAATAAAATCGCAACAATTAATTCAACTTTCACAACTGGTTGGAAAACAAGAAATGCTAAAACACCTGTTAATAATAAAACACTTACAAGTATGATTAAAACCAAACGGACCTAACCCCTTCCGGGCACAGTGGGACACTCTATATAAAGATGACATGATTTACCCCGTTCAGCTTCCGGTTACGAATCTATAAAAATGAAATAGTTATACTCATTGTTTTAAACCATACTCCTAACTTCAAATATATCCGGGTGCCTGAATTTCTAAATATTAAATCATATAACTAATACAACAATATAATCATAATGCAGACGGAGGTAGGTTATTTAATTTAAATAATTATTTTTAGTATATCTGTTTCAAATATTTCTTGGGTATTGAAGCCCTTAGAGATAACAACTTTTAAACAACAACGAGCAAAATTATTACAAGCAAATGGACTAACACGATTGAAACATGCAAACTAACGTCACAAATGATTAATAAATATGCCACGTCAGAATAAAACCCATTTACCTTCTGTCTACGGAAATTAATTAAATATAATTTGCTTCCTTTTTTACACAATTTTGTCTAGAATTGCGGAACCCAAGACCCAAATAATTCGTGGCTGTCACAACTACTGCACTGCCTCTTCCCCAACTACCAAAAACAAGCTCTCAGTTCAAAGCTCACTCATCCCATCCTCTGAACAGTCAACAGTAGTTAACTAAACATAACATTGCTAATTTTAATTTATCAGCTCAGCTCCATCAACGCAAACCACAGGACTACTTACCTACTCCCTAGTCAAAAACCTATCAAAAAGTTGTCGATCTTTCAGCTTTGGACTTTGATCCTGATGACGGGCCTGACTGATACCGATCTTACATGTCAATATACTCATATCATATCACATCTCGTTTATAACACACTAATTATATTTAATTGAAGTGTATAATGTATTTGATACATAAAGTTTACAAAACTTACCCAATAAAGTGTATTTAGATGTGCATTAAAATTAACTACTGAGCCAGACACTCCACAGCACAGCACCACTTTATTTTCAAGTTTACATTTAGCCAATTCACATTATCGAGGAAGTTTCCTCCCGTAATAATGAGAGCTTTTCTTGACAAGCTTTACATGTTGAAACGCCGGGCAAGGATGTGTGTGTGGCAATTGGCAATTTTATCCAGATGAAGTATTGCATTGCACTGAACACCTTATACCGGATCACATGTTTTCCAATAGGGTTACCTTTTCTGCACTTGACACAAGCATAGACTGATTTTTAACCAGATACAAGAAACTGACGTTAGATGTCTCTATTCAACGGTCTCCACTCGTCGCGTCGGTTGAGTTGAGCATTGCGTACTCCAATATTCATGAGCATTAATCTTTAGTTAATGAAAAATCCTTTAATTTTTTGAATTTAATTGATTGTTGGATTGATTTATCTGTAAATGAAATTGAAACTAGAAGTTGAAATAAGTTTTCTTGCATCATTGCAATAAATGATGCAATGGAATGAATATGCTTCTGGGTTTATCAAACCGGAGAGTTTAAAAGTTTCCAGAAACTTATCATTTAGTATTTGTCTGGGAGTTGACTGTAAAGACAATTCCATATCTTTTAGACATACAAGCAGTTCAGTGAATTTATGCTAAATCTCAAAGCTTCTACATGAAACTAACATCAACTTGCAGATTCAGGGCAATGTGAGAATGTCCGAAGTGGATTGCTTATTTATGCATATTGTCCCTGGTACTGAATGAATTCAATTGGTGCATCCGTGTTCGGTCAATTTCCCAAGTGGAAAATTCCCGTTCTGATCCGTAGCACGTGTCCGCGGCGTCGAAGTCTAACAAAATTGGTCTCAATTTGAGAT
>JAQGAH010000402.1:0-41104 GCA_034696885.1 Lepidocyrtus paradoxus | reverse complement strand
ACCCTCCACTTGAATATCAGTGGCCCTTAAGCCAATTAAGAATCTATGTGTTTTTTGTTCCGGCAGACCTACAGACAAAATTTGGCTTAGCCTTTTATATCTAGTAAGATGATAGCTTATATATTTGTCAAAGATTAGATCCAAGAAGCTACAATTAGCCCCACTTGCTCTGAAATGGGTCATTTGGCTGCTGGAATATTTTCATGTTGTGTGGTAGGGCTGTTAGGCTCGGCTGTTAGGAAACAATATATCTATTGATGTGATATGATTTAATGGCCCACAAAAATCTGTTTTACTTCAATAGAAAGTACAAGGTCTTACACATCAACCCGTCCTTTATTTTGAATTTACTCTCTTACTTTGCATCTTATTCCTCCTTTCATGTCAATTCCAGCATATAGATCAATTTATGACATCCTCCCTTCCAGGAGCAATGTTCCCTTCCTGAGCTTTCAAAAAGTGTTGAGAAAACACGAAGGGATTTCTGATATTTACTCTGTTATCCATGCAACCCATCATACCATACCCTATTCCATCAACATTTTCTATGTAATCGCCATACCATCATTTTCGCATCCGGAACATTTATATCAACATTTCCAACGTCGTTATAGTGCTCTTATGGTTAGTGGTTTTTGGCGTTTGACGATTACCAGAAACGGGCTCTTTTCATATTAGTAGTTTTACTGCTTGTTGGCAGGGAAGAATGGGGAAAGTATACCGTCGTATTGTAGAGTTACCACAGATATGCAACCATATATCGTTTATGAGAAAGAAAAGACTGTAGAAATGGAAGGAATATAAGCTTAGTCCGTTTAGAATAACAAAAAGCTTTCCAAAAAGAAAATGAACCTAAGTATGGAAGCTTTCTAGCTATTGTGAGGGTAGATAGTGCTTGCGTAATATGCAGGCTGAATAGAACGGCAACTTTCGATTAGCTTCAAAATCCGATCAGGGTTCCCACAGTGGAAAAATCACAATTGAATTATTAAGTGTTTTGAAATAAGACTCTTCATGCAGGTTAACAAATTATGTTACACGAATACGGCTAAGAAATAAGTAAATGGAGATAGCAATTCAGTTAGATTTTCATGCAGTTCAGGTAACCGCACATTTACTTCCAATTGGAAGTGTAAACTGGAGCATGCCCCATTGTCTAATTAAAACGATAGTGAATTCAAGACAATCAAACTGCAGCACGGGGATATACATACATGTGCTTAATTAGAGACCTCACACCATGGAACTACAATAGCCCCAATAGTCCAGGCCCCATGTCTAGTTTTTCTACTAGAAAGATGGATTTGTTGATATGATTGCTAGCCCAGCAGCTATGTTACAATTCTATAGCAGAGCACGGGCTGACTTGTGGCAGCATGGAAAACAAAAGTTGACCTACTAATAAAAATGCTGCACAAATATCTTAAAGCGGTGGATAGGAGCTCGACACGCAGAGCCTTTTTGGAGTACATAGCCTGCTACTTTATTCAGCAACACGAGGCATGTTCCGTAAATAGTATGTTTGGAAGAAAAAAAGCACTAGACACACCTACTCAGAGGAATGAATGGCTTCAGTTCAGTGGAACTGGCAACGGAATCCTTTGTTGAAAAATTTGTTAGAAGGGTATACATCCATCATATTATCTACTTCATTTGCAGCGACGCTCTTTCCAAGTATTTTTCATGGACACTTTATATTTATAGTTAAATGAATGAATCATAGAATATGCTTTCTGTAAAGAGCACAGCCAAAGAGCTCCAGTGATAGCGACATTTAAAGGCATTTAATATGTGGCAAGCCATTTAGCGAGAACACTTTCCCAATCTTTTGTCAGCGACATCATCAGCATCCAATATTTGATATGTAACACAGTCAATATAGACCAAAGATAAGGAAGATTAAACCGCTATTCCTATAAGCACTTATCACTATCATCATCCCTATAACTCACCGCACCATCAGCATCGTCGCATTGTCGTGGAATCAGTGGAACCGATGAGACCTGACATGACAATGTTACGTTCTTAATTTAGCTGCCACGAATGGGACTGAAGCATCTCGAAATATTTTTATTGCAGGCATGCGGCATCCTCATAATTCAAATCTGTGGCCTATTTTCTTCGATGAACAACAGCCCCCCGATACAATGGGAGCTGTGATGTGCGCAATTATGGATTGAGATATGGGATGTGCATTTATTTTTTTATTGCTAGAACAAATCTGGAGTATAAGTGGTGAGCAGATAAGAGCATCAAGAGCGCAAACAAATATGTTACAGTTAAAATTGGAAAAGCTTTATGCAAGTTTTCCTTATTGCGAGTGTGCAATAAAAAAATATAATGGTTTTTTGGAATGGGACGTCGTCATATTGTCGTAATATCAAAAGTCAACATGTGAAATGAATGCAAACATGTTTTTTTTCAGCAACTATTTAGAATGGACAGACAGCCGTGCCACAGTTCCAACGAGATAGATCTAGTTGGAACTGTTGACATGAATACGGTTAATAGCCAACAAAACATCAACAAGTCATTGGGAAAGGGCAACTGAAACTAGCCGTCAGTCATTCATTACGTATCTCAATTAGGAGGAGAAACAGGGTTCTCTGTATTAATCCAATTTTGCGACAAGGAGTAATTGTAAAAGATTTACTTAATTAATTGCCGTACAATTTGATGAAACGGTTGCGGTCCATACAAATCACATGATATGAAACCTATTTTCGCTGACATTGCGTGATAAATCAATTTGCTCATTATTTTCATCTTGTTCAAAATTGCAGTAAATAGTCAGTCAGCCCTTCCTTATCGAAAAATTTATGCCTGTATTTAAAAAAAAAGTTAGTTAGCAAGCAGGAAAAAAACTGCATCTTGTTGGGAAAAAAGTAATGAATATTTATCAGTATGCTTATGAGCGATGACGGAATTGGATCAGATATTTGCACACGTTCTTTCGATTGTGCTATTTTCCGTGATCCATTTCAGAATTGGAATCGAATATAGCAGGAGAAACAGGAGCATACAAACGGGGAAGATGAGATCATCTCCATATTTGAATCCATTAGATATTGCAAACTCGCGGAAGCACAACCTTTTATCATCACCCGCTAAAACAGATTTTGTGACAGCTCGCCTGATGGTATAATCCTTTCCGTGTTAAGGAGTCATCATCATCACCTTTGCATTGTGAGATAGGGCTTGCCAAACTGGTCCATTTGTTCATCATATTAAATAGTGATTTAAATTTACTTTAAAAACTACATTATGCAATGCCACTGCAAGTACAATTTCATTTAGACAAATTGTCAAGAAAAGGATAAAAGATAAAGGCAGAGGCTATTATAGAATGCGGGGATAAGATTTCGAGAAATTTTTGAAAGCCCTTGGGATTAGCATTTCAATTTCATTAGGTAAAAGCATTACATTAGCTTTGTAAACACTGAAGCATTACTGGATTGCATTACTCATTGTCATTTCTATTCTAGATGACTGCCATATTACCCCAAACACAGGCTGCCTAGTATCGCATGGTTCTCGTGCATGCAAAGAATTTCAAAACGTTGCATTTATTTCTATTTACTATTTACCCTTTTAGTTTGCATCAATTCACACGGAAAAATGAATGTCCGATGAGATGGAAAAGTATTAAAAAATTGCATAGTCCTCAGTGATCTTGATCTATGTTGATGCTAGTTGGTAATTGGCATGGTAATGCCTGTATTATCATGTCCCTGCATTAGTGGTATAAATATGTATGAAATATGTGCATTATGCAATGATGCTGTATGATGTACATGTGCTCATTAAAATTTCAAAATCGGAGGATAGGCCAGACAAAAGGATTTGAAATTGTAATCTTTTCATATATCACTCATGTGTAAAAAAAAAAGGCAGGAGGCTCTTGAATTTTCGCTCAACGCAGAAACTACCAGAACAAGCAGGTATTGGGGATTAAGGTGCATTACAGAGATGATAATAATGCCTGCCACATCTCCCATACCTAACTTAACTTACACTAAGAAATAGTTGTTAATTCCTATAAAAAATCAACTCTTCCAACACACGCACTCGCCTGATGTGCATTATGAATGATGTCATACTCTGCCACCCGAACCGACCCTAAAAATGCTGCCGCATAAATATAGCGAGGCAGGCACTGAAAAAAAACAAGGTACTCCTAACATATTGTGCCATATTGTATATCGCATACCTTTACATAAGTAGTAAATAAAGCATAAAGAAAGTCAAAAGCTGAATTGCCTGGCTTCCTAGGTATAGTTTATGATAGTATTTCTGCATGAAATATAGATATTCTCAGATTTAAACTTTAATTTTTCCCAACATTATTACCCAAGTTTTATTCAGCAGTAAAAGCGCAACTGTGCTGGTATGTTGGTAATGTAGGCAAGTAGTCAGACTGCATCTGCTCCCAACATTTTTCTAAATACGACCGTGTCTAGGTAGGGGAGGAAAATATCCTCTGCAACAAGGAAAGTGATACAAAGAGCAAAAGACGAGCATAAAAGCGTTACATCATAATAACTTTTCGAGCTTCATAACATGATCTTCGTTGTACGAGACATGTGACCGAAGGAATTGCCCCTCCAAAAAAATTAATACTTTTGATGGTCATCTGCGCATACAAGGATCCCTGCTCAAAGCAAGGATTATCATTATGTGATTTTTACAGATTCCACACATACTTAGTCATCCTCCTTCATCAGTCACTCATCTATAGGTGCTGTCCTTCCTTGCACATATGTATTTGAAATATATTATCATCTCATCCCACCCAACAGAGTAAAAATATGAAAGTAGAGATGAGATCAAGTCCAGCAAAACCCTAGCGGATGAATGATAGACACCACTCGACCAGCAACGCCAACGAAAAGTCTATGGGAAAGGGCGACGATTTCGATTTGGTTGGTAAGGCAACGCTAGAGCGCGAGATGGAGAAATGGAGATGTATTTATTAATTCCGATGGTTGGCCCGATCTGATCGCATTACGTCTCTGTCTGCTTGCTCCAATAACTTTTTTCTTCTAAATATTACGAAAGTCAATCGTAAATCACGTCTTATTAACATTTTAACATATCATCATCATTAGTGAACTGAGGCATGTAGCGTTATGAGTTAATTTGTGCCTTTGCGCTAGTTTACTGCAGACTTGTGATTTTATGGAACATGTTTGACTGGGCATGAACACGCATTAATCTTGAATTTATACGAGGTTATCGACGATACATACATGCAAAATTACGATATGACAGTCAAGCTGTTGTGTATAGTTCTTGCGGCAAATAATTCGCCGCTTTGCATTCTCATCCCATGTCCATTTAATGTATTTAGATCAAAGCATGCTCCAAAAGTTGAGAGAAACCAGCCATCTAATATTAAGCTGTAATTTAAGGAATAAACCTGTAATTAATTTGGTGAGTATCAAAGTATCTCAACTTTAAAATATGATATTTTATTATGTTATAGTCAAATAACTCAGAAATGTATATGGACACGTGCTTATTAGATTTAGCTTATCAAATGACTAGCAGAGTAAAACTCCTTCTCGGAAAATTTAATTAAGGAACTGCTACATTCATGAAGCATCCATTTTATTTGATTAGCTCATAGCCTCTTGCAGGACAGTATGCTCAAAAAATAATGAGCAACTTGAAGAAAGGTAAAGTGAATAAGTGCACATTCAAGTTTGCATGATTGACAAGTTGACAAGAATAAGAATAGAGTTACACTGCTCACTAATAAAGGCGATAAGTTAAGTACAACGTTGAGCATGCAACATGTTAGCTTCCTTAAATGGCTGAAATAGTATCCAGTTTCTATCTGCTCAGAGTCAGAACTCTCTGCAAAAACAATATGTACCTACAGCAATGTCGCATTATTTAAAAGCGGTTTCTGCGACGATCTCCATATTACAAAAAAAGCTATCATCTCCTCTAATACAATGTCAAACAAATTAAAACATTCTTCTCTCCTTTGGCACAACGCAGTATCTGAACCACCTGGGTAGAGTATGTTTTGATTTTGGATCTGCACAATAATCTAGCATTATTTTAGAAATCGCCCACGCTACAGATGAAGTCATATAGGCAATCAGTGTGCAAGATTTATGCTGTGATGTCATCCATCCACTCCTCTATCCTACCTTCTCTTCCCTCTACGCAAATATATAGTTAGCGAAACAAGCTGGTCAACATTTTGTGAGTCACCTTAGCTTACCACTTGTGTGCTTGTGATTATCATATGCTTGTTATGCAACTCTTCCACATTCCTGCATACATGGCCAGATTTAAGTCAGTGGTAAAAATTGACTATCGAAATTAGTTACAATAGGTAGAACTGTAGCCAAGAGTAAATTACCTATGGGTCGTAATTTGCAATCTCGATCTCTCCCCTGTAGCGTTACACGGGCAAAGGTACAAAGTGCAGACCAGTGAGGCATCATATTATATTGCCTGTGTCAGCTCCATAAAAAAAAACTTTTTTTATGTGCATCCACCTCATATTATCTTCATCTAGTACAATTGTAATGTGCAACTCTGTCACTTTTTTTTGCACATTATCGAGTTATCAAGCACGAGCCGCCTGTACCCCATACGCGAAAATGTACTGGATTAGAGCAGATTGAGCGAACGCCATCTGAATTTTAATGAAGGGATGATGATGACGAAAATCGTAAAGGAAAAAACACTATCCATCTCCTTCCACTTTCAAAAAAACATGAGGTAATGGAGATAACTGATGCGACTTTTATTAGTGGAATAAAAGAGTGAAAATCAAATATATTCTGAGGTTAAGGAGGGGGAGGTTTGTAAAGATAAGATTTAGGGAAATGAGGATAACGCATGTCACGACAGCAAAATATTATGCAATTGCAATTTTCTTAAAAGAATATCAAAACTGGTTACAGAATTTTCCGGTGTCATCATCAGAGCTCAAGCAAAGATAATGATTACTTTATAATAATTTTTATTGCAAATTTTATGTATCTGAGCAAAGTTGTCTTCCGGAAAAGTTTTTTTTTTGCGTCACTTGAAAAACTTTTGAAATTTCGCCTTAATAGGAATGGGAAGTGGTTGTTCAAGATTAAATTGAAATCTCAAATGCATTATTTCACGTGGAGCAAGAAAATGAATGAGTATAAGCTGCCTACGTTATTTATGAATGGCTGATGGTTATCAACTCGGCAAGGAAGCGAAATGTTGTAAAAAAGGGAACAACTCTTAGATAAGTGCCAAATTTCTGCACATTGTTCAGCATCCACGTTAACGAGTGGGGTTTCCCATATGAACAAATTGTAACTGTCGATTGTACTAACAGTTTGGGCCCACACTTGGATGGAATTTATTGCTAACTTGTTTGCAAATTGTCATGTATCTAGATCCAAAAGGGATGGGGTAGGGTACATTGCTATGATTTTTCCTGTAAATGCCTAAATATTGATTCAGCATGACAACTCCACCCATAACAGTGTAAACATTTGTTTGCATGTTCTACTTAATTTTGTCGTCTTTATTTCGGACAAGATTATTAGGAGGGGTATGAAGTTGCTGGTGTTGCATTAAATGTGCAATTATGTGTTTTCTCACCCTATCGCCTTTTTCGTAACTTTACTCAGTCAATTTGCTTATATGCACAGGATACTTTGTTAATTCAAAATTGGAAATCGTAAATAAACCTTCATAGTCAACTAACATTACTTTTTAAGGGATTTTATGCACAGTAATTAATCATTGCAAAACAGCAGACTTCACTCAGATGCACTGAATTGAAAAACGCTGTCGGCAATTGTCTGTATGATTACTTGGCTTGTTATGATAATGAAGGACCTACTTAAGTGTAAGCCGAAGTTGTATACTATTTTTCTACAAATGGCTTTTTAGCTGGGCCCAGCACAATCTTTAACCTAGGCACACATTATGGACAGCGACAAAGCAAGAATGTTGATGACTATTGACATTTCTTAGCGCACGAGAGTGAGAAGAATGAATGAATAATCAAAGAACTATATACGCCGAGAGTGACACTCACAAATAAACTAATGTCTAGACAAAAACGCGGCTTTAATCTCCAAATTTATTTGTAGTGTTTATTCTTAACTGTATGATTGCGTATTTATTTGTTTTCTTTTCATTAATACACAATTGGGGTTGGAATCGAGCAGAGCAAAAATTACTTAAATAATAGTCACAGAACAAATCTATACGGAAAAGAAGAGGAATTTCGGTACTTACCCATTTTGGTGGTCCAAAAACACGGGCGGATTCCTCAAGTCTCGTGGGTATGAAGAGATAAAACAGCGATTTAACTGCGGTTTTAATAGCAATCTAGCTACTACGCGAACAAACAGAGGAGCTCTTCCAAGCCGTTCATGCAACAATGCCACAAATATTCAAACTATCTTTTGCTTAGCTATACTCGCAATTAATTAACTTTTTTGCTAATTGGAATACACTAAAAAAATACTATTTTACAGTAAGAAATCCCTAAAACTTTAAACTTTTTATGTGATGCTCAAAAGGTAATGAGTACTTCAAGTCATTTGCTTAACTGAGTTCACAATTAACAACTTAGCCTGTTCACATGAATGAACATATCTATCATCTATTAGCTAAGAACATGATAAGTATTAGCGGGCAGCAGCAGAGGTAGAGGACTTCACTTTAAAATATAGTCACCATTTAATAAAAGATTTGGTTTGGGAAAAGGGCTACCCTTTGAAATTTAAAGTTTCTAATAAATTTTTAAAACTATTTTTTTTTTGGCTAAAACCCAATATAAGTGGCTGGATGATGATTCCAGATTACCTACATATATATTCACTGTATACAAATATTTCTTTAGGCAGCAGTTTGCAGCTTTTTTAGCACACACACACCTTAAACCGCTGTAGAACTGTCCATGTAACAACTCATCTCTCATGTGAAGGAAGATGGAAAGCTATTCACATTTTTTATTCCACGACAGTGCAAATATCTGTGATATATATGTAAATGAGTAAACGTGATCAGTTAGTCCTTCCCTGCTAATGTGGCCAACTGGCTCCTCCGGGGTGAGAAGTGGAAAGAGCCTCCTTTTGCACTAATATACATACGTAAATATTTATGTAGCTGTCTGGTTTCCTCTCTTATTACTAAAATCCTTCTTCTCCCTTCACCCTTAAAACAATCCGTTCCTTAACAGAATTTTTTCTCTCTTTATGAGAAGAGATTACTCCCAATTTGGGCTTTTTTTACGGGCAAGTTCAGTTTTAATTTTTGCTGAGGCTGGTGCTGATAAAGGGGTTGCGGATATATCTATGAACTACATTTAACTTTCGGCTCATTACAGCTCCCACTTTGTTATTCAGCCAGTTAAAGGCTCATCTCTTGTGTGAGGATGAGAACAATTTTTGATGGAGGAAAAAAAACGGAGCTTGACTCACCACCTCACATAATTCACCATCAGAGGAGAGGAGCCCAGAGTCGCCTTTTTTTACTCTTCCTTACCCAGAAGAACCGATCTAATGCATTAACTACACCATACTCTCGCACACGGAATCTCTGTTATTATTATGGTCTGCGTTACCTTATTATTGGAGCCCGATTCCGATATGTAGCCCAATGTGTGCTGAGGCTCCTATGTCAGCCCTTTTCGCTTATACGGTAGCAAGTAGCAACGGAGAGAGATATTTTGTTGCGAGTTTTTCCCTTCTCATATCACAGCCTTTCATGTAGTAGAAATACGTAGTAATATGTAGTAAAGTAACAGTAAGTCTGAAATTTTTTTCAGCATAAAAAACACAACATGAGCACTTTACTATTTACAATTGTGTATAAACTTTTACATAGGATCTGTGCTGAAAAGAGCTCCTTATAATGAAGCTTTAACCATAGCGTTATGAAATGCAATCCAATCCATGATGGCAAGCTTTACTCTTTTAGCTGAATACGGAATATCAGAGTTTTCTTTCAATGGGGGAACTTTTTTTTCTTCTGGTATTGGATTCATTTCATACCGCATAGGCTACAGCCAGGCGCTATTAGTTGTACTTGCATGTGTAGACGCAACCCAGACCCAGACTTTAGTGTAATATGCTCAGTTTGAAAGGGGGTTGTTCGCGAGTGGTTTACACATAGACATAATATGAGGTTGAATTGGAACAGAGAAAATGCACGCGAGTTGAGGAGAGTAAAGGGACGAGCTGAAAAATATCATGAAATGAAGTCCATCTCAACACATTCCGCATAGGAGGATAGTTTATAATGGCTTTGGCTCTAGTCTTGTTGGTAAATATGGGATGGAGTAAGGATTTAGTTTTTATGTAGTAGAAAAAAAATGTGTGAGAAGAGAATCGCACGAGAGAATGAATCAGTTTTTAAAAAAAAAAGTTGTTAGAAAGAAATGAGAAAAGTTTTAAAGCACGATCTATTTTGAACGGTTACAAAGAAGTAAAAGGAGGGAGGATATAGTTGGAGGAAAAGTCATGTTTTGTTTATGCTTACCAGCTTTGAATCCTATTACTTTATGGAATGGGATGCGATATGGGCGCTTTTCTAAATGGGATGCTATGCACATGGGTAATACTTAATGTAGAAACTTTTAGCGTCAGCGTTGCTGTTTGATGATTTGCAATTGTTTTGAGAGAATCCCTTCCTGTTTGAGATTTGAAAGTGTGGAGCTTATCTGAGAATCTATATGTATGTTATATTTAGGAGAGGCATCTTGGGGTAAGGAAGGAGGGAGGGATGTTGCTAAAGATCATAATATATGGTGATCACTGATCACATTAGTATGAAAGGAAGATATGTGCATGGATGCGTTTGTGCATCAGGAAATATTTGAGTTTTTATGATGCATTTAGAACAAAACATTTCTTATGGCGAGTTCTCGCTCAAGGCAATAGATATGGGGTGATTTGATGACATAAAGTGGAGGAAAGCTGCGTCAAGGTTTATGAAAGAGTAGAACAAGCTGGAAGCAAGCAAAGTCAACTCTAATGACTAATGATGACTCTCTGAAGTAAATTGCTCAGTAGGTATTAAGCAAACTTTCCATTTTGCAGCCATTAAATGAAAACACAGCCCCTCCCTATGCAAACCCATCGATCACGAATGGGAATGACTAAAGTAGACTCCATATCTGGAGAAACATACCTAATTGAGAAAAATATAGTATGTGATATTCTTTCTAGTACTGTATTTACTAACACATTGCTAATGCACAGGAAGTAGTATCAAGTCAGAGGTACATTAAGTATGATAAGATTACTGAAATTACGTAATGAAATCAGTAAGCAATATGCTTTCCAAGAAAATCTTGAATGTTTTCAAGCGGTTTTAAAATGCCAACCGAAGGTTGACGGAACCGTTTAGGGCATGAAATAAAGAGTCTGTGAAAGAGAAAAACTAATTATTAAACATTGTTGATTCTTTATTTCTTTGAACTTACTGGACAAACGCGTTCACTGTGAAAACTAAAGGATTCAAGCATACTATAATGTGTGGGATCAGGTCATTATTTGGCGTAATTCATATGTATATATGTATATTGTAGATATATAGATATATATGTATATAATGTATTTCATTCAATTTTATTTAATACGTTGCATCTTCAAGATGTAATATATATATATATGATTTTTCTAAGATAATCGAAAGTTTTAACCTAACCTTAACGTGGTAATATGACTCTTAACACAATATTTACGTAATTAACATAAGTAGTCCACTATTCTAACTCGATTCATTTTGTGATCCGCGCACACAAACAACCTTTCCTGCGGCTTAAATTTTCTTTCCTACAATTAAATACAACGTCAAGGAAAACTAATATATATCATAACGAAACTGTTCAATACTCACTCAAGCACTGATACGACAAACGACTTTGATTGCGAAGATAATTTTTCAAATGTATAATAAATATAGCTAAGTTCTAATCGTTCTCAGATTCTCCGTCGCTGGAGTAGCACACTGAAACGGTTGTAGCTTGCCGAAGATAGCCCGCTTGGGGGCCCTCACTACTGTAGAGGAAAAAAGAAAATGATTAGATATGTGTGATGTGTAGTGCAAGGAATTTTGCGAGATTTTTTTGTCAGTCTGATTGTGAATTTTTACCACATTCTGCGATAATGTTTCAACCATTCATCCATCATCTGAGCCACTAGTACTGGACGTTTTGGAATACGCTGGCGAGCTACCATGATTCCTCGATCAGTGTAGCACAGATCCAACCATTCACTCATGATCAGTTCTTCCTTTCCCATCTGTAAAAAACACAATTTAATAGAATTGTTATGCTAATGAGTCATGTTTTAAAAAAATAAATTGTGCTCAATTCTGATTTTGGCAAGTCAACGGAAGGAAAATGTTGTTTGTTTTTTTTACCTGAGACTCTGACAAGAAATGGATGGGAAGAATATCCCCTTGATAATTGATTAATGGCAGGTAAGTAGAGCGCGAATTCATATCGTCAGTGTCCAACTGCGCTGCCGAGGCTAATCGGGATAACGGGTCGCATTCAGGCTCAATAGGAACCAAAGCTGAGAAATGGCCACGGGTGTACCCCAAAGCAATCGGCCACTTCCAGCAAAACGAGTGTTCCCAGAAAAACGGTAAATAAATACCTACGGAGAGAACAAAAAATATTTTTTTAGTAATACAATTTGACAATTTTTTATACAAATACTTTTCATTCATTTTTATATTTAGAGATAAATTGAATACCTTCGTAGCGCGCAAAACCTAGGTTATCCCCCCGGTAACTTTTGACGTACTTAACTCCATATACTATAATTGGGCGACGCAGTATATGAGCCAAGACAAAGATGTGAATCTGCTCCAGGCTTGAGCCTTGCTTCCCAGCGATTGACAAAAGTTTAGTAAAATCATTCAAACATTGAGTCTCATTTAAGCTAAAGTTTAGAAGCCCGGCAAGAAGAATTTCGCTTTCTTTCCAGCGCTGATAAAAGCTAAAAAGTACAAAAATAAACATTCAACATTATAATTAATTCTTAACTCTTAACTAGTGCATAAAAATTAATAGTAAACTGCAGGAATACTATAATAGACTCACATGTTTGAGGATTCGTTTAAAGATTCATAAAGGACCCTTCGAAGACCTCCTTCGCTATCAAAGATCCCCCAGGTAGTCTGGAACACGGAGTCAAGCAGACAATCCCCTGCGGACCGGTTCCATAACGCGTACAGTCGAGAATTCAACGAATCATTTAGCTCATCAGACCAGTTGATGATTTGTCCTTCCTCTAGTTCCTTTTGTACATCTTTGTCCAGAATTTCTTCAAATAGTGTATCTTGTACTTCTGACGGTAAGTCGTCAATATCTGGAATAGTTTCAGGTGTTCATTAAAGTAGTGAAACTCACATTTATTTTTGGAAACAAGTTGTGATATAAATTGCATAATATGAATTGTCAATTTTACCTGTTGGAAGCGTAAATGTAGTTATTTCAATGGTATGTTGACATTGAAAGCTCCCTTTCCGTGAGCGAATAGATGACAACGCATGCCGCTTAATATCTAAAGCTACAGTCGGAACCGACAAAGGTGGAACCCTTTTGACGACTGGAGACGTGTCATCAACCTGACTTAGAACAGTGGCCAGCACATGCTCTTGATGAAATCTGTTTGTAGCAAAAAAAAAGTTATCAATAAATATCAAGATTCACGATTACTTTATTCAGAAATGAAAATTAGCTTTGTTTTATTAATCTTTTTTACCTTAGAGCTAAATGAACCAAAGTAAATCCAGGGTCAAAAGCAGATGGACGAGCCAAAATTTCAACTTCCGTCTCGTTGAGTTGTCGTGTGGGATCCCCACCAGCAGCCAGATACTCTTCGACTGCTTCAATTTTGCCCTCAACAACGCCCCGGCAAGCTTCCAGGAATAGAGTATCAACATTTTCATGATACAGGGAGTCAGTCTGCAACTCACGCCCGTACCTCTTATTTTTGGCCATTTGAGCTTTGACATGACTGGCGCGATTATTCCCTACAATAAAAAAAACGTTCCGATTATACCAAAAATCCAATACAACAATGAATTCCTAAAAAGGCGCAAAGGTTTAAATTTGACTGCAATTAACGGAATTCTTAAAATTATACCTGTAAAACCACCACATAGAGAAGCTGCCTCATTTTCCGTTTCCTCTTGCGATGACCCGCACATGATACACTTGACAGAGCGCGGCCAGTTGTCATAAGTGCATACTGGGCAGGACCATTTCTGCTCGTTAACGTTACAAGTCTTTGGAGAGTTGACAACTTTGCTAGCACCTTCAGGATATACATTCGAACAAGCTGAATTGTTACTACTACCAATACGGCTCACCGGGAGGATTTCCGAATTTGATGGTTCACACAGTGGTGGCCCCATCGTCGAAGGTTCAGAGATCTTTAGAATTTTCATGTCATTCCAAAGGGTCTTGTTGGAATCTTCCTTTGGAGCTAAAGAGATAGAAAGATCGTAGGAATTTGGTTTTGGCGAGCTACATTGAAGACAAGCGTTTAGAAACTCTGGATTTAGGAACATGCATGTCCTACATGACCAAGAAAGCAAGTTGTTCCCATCTGCAGCAGCACCGTCAGCCCCTTCAGGCCTGTCCCTCGGTCGATCTGTTGGCTCCTCCAGGATTTTGGCTGCAGCAGTCACGGGCTTCAGCCTCTGCGACGCATTCAGAACATTCTTTGCGGATGCCTTTGAAGTTGCAGCGCGGCCTCCCCCAGTTGCCGTGTCCAAAAGACGATCCCCAGTTGCCCCCGCGTTGGTGTCAATGACTAAAGCGTCTTTCTCGGGTCCCCATGCCTGATCAGGGTTCCCTTCAGAGATTCCATCCTCTATTAGCTTAACAGGCTTCGCAGACCTGTAAAAAACAAAATCCATCAAAAAATGTTATAAAACTGTTATAGAAAAATATTTGCAGTTTTCATTTATAACTATATTATATGTATCATGGATGTAAATGGTAGCAAATTCACTTTGACTGTTCCATAATCAATTAAACACTAAACTAATAATCTCTCTTTGAATTAAATTCTGTAATTAATTTCTCTGCTAACAGCTGCTACTTTATCTTTCAGAACTCTACAGTAAATTACTTGTTTTTCCGAAAACTCATTCTATTCAGATTGAGTTTCTTAGCAATTGCGTCAACTGCCAATTTACGTGATGCTCTGTTACCCATCTTATCAGTGAACAGTCACTTTAATTCGCAAATGATCAAATATTTCAGACAAAAATTCCCTTGCTAAAATCACTACAAGCTACCAAGCAGCAAAAATTTACTGAGGTATTGAGCAGTTCCACGTCAGTTTCAGTAAACTACTTGATTTTTATAGTAGGATGCTTATAATGGCTTACATTCCTTCAATCAATTTGTCTTCTGCGAAAACTCTAATTTTACGACTAAACAGCCTATTGTCTACCATCACACAATATACAATCAAAAATCGTCTGTTATAATTCCTCACATACCAACACATGTACAACCAAAAAAAAAAATGACGAGTCAATAGATAATGGTCTATAATGTTAAACAAAACTTATTGCGCGTATCATGTATATGACACCTGACACCTGAGAAAGGAGGATCGTTAGCATATACTTTAATGTCTTACTAACTTAATGTCCCCCTTTCCCAATTTTATGACACCATCACTTACCGACACATCGTGCATCTTATTGCGGACGGCCAATTATTGTAAGTACAGTATTCGCATTCCCACTTTCCTGCATCGCAGCTCATCGTAAAGATTGGGTAGCTGGCGTCACCGGAAAAATTGGATATGTGATCCTCCTCCGCCCTTCGTCTTTCGTCTTTGATGATGATGATATATCTTACGAATGACCACTTTCTACGGATGCTGACTGACTGACGTGTAGCTTGTCAAATTTTAACAGTCAAGACGTTACAAACCACCCTAGCTTCGTTCATACTATAACTCACGCTCGAGACAGAGAGGGAGGGAGACGATTATTATAAAAAATTAATATCACAAGCTATATTTTTTTCATGAATTGACAAGACTAGGCCACAGGTTTAAATTCACTGTTGTTAGCTATCTTTCCCCTTTAGTTTCCTCTCACTTGCACAGGAAATACGTTTCTACAGCGGCTAATTAGTATTTTGGAATTCCACTTTTTTAAAGTGCAGACTGTTGTACGTGTTTCCAAAGACTTGCAAAGAGCTCAGTTCGGATTATACAGTTTCGTCAGTTTTTGATTCAAGTCACAATCACGCAAATATCCTTCCTAACTATGACTATAATTTACATATAGAGAGTTCAATAAAAAATTATATTTGGATAATTCGAAATACAACAATATACAAGTCACAAATACGTTATATAAAGACTACAATGTCGCTGGGAAAGAGTAGATAAGTATATAGCAGTTGAGTAGTGAACTATTACTAAATATTAGTGTATTTTTATACTTTAGTAAAAAACGCTCAGTAAATTATATGATGATGATATCTTAGTTTTGTCTAAATACGTGGCAATTTTTTTTCCTCTCAAGACGCTTTATCGATCCAAGGAACAAACGTGAATGCCCTCAGTTTGTCAAGATTTGAAGATGAGGTAAGCTACGCGGAAAAAAGTGACAAGGGAAAATATATTATCCAATGATGTCAATATTACAACCACACACGAGCTTCTTGGAGACGCAGACAGGTACAACGTTCTTATCTTAAAAGTTTGCCTTTCGATTTGCTCGTTGTTAAAGCTGATAGTCTCGTGAGAAAAGTGGGCAAAAGTTATGTGAATATATATTTAAAGCTGTCGATACACGCTTCACACTTTCTCCTCCGTAGGTTAAATTTGCAGATCAAAGTTCGGAACAAAATTCGTGTATGACTTATGTGTCTGTGTGCTGCATTAGATTGTGCGCAGCAACATCCCACACGCTAGGCAGGAGCGTTCAACCAAAAGTGCTGAAAAGATGGGGAAGAAAATACGTTAAAATCTTGGTTCGTTAGTCTTATCCGGATTTTTGAGAAAATATGTAAATAACGTGATAACTACTTTGCTGCTAGTCATACTCACCTAGCTCACAAGTTTCATGTTGGCATTGTTTATCACGTTAGATCAATCGGCCTGAATAGATAAGGTGAGTATAGTATTGATTGGATTATGATGAATATCCCTGCATGAGGAGGTCACATGAGGTCCTTCCCCTGACATTTACTTGATGATGACCTACTTACAGTTTCCAGTAATTTTGAATAAGATCTGGAAGGAGAAAAAAGAAGATTAGCCAAATTATTCATTTTTCTGGTGCATTTCATGGCACGATTCGGAATGAGCACGACAATATGGAAATCTTACATTGTTTTTAAATTTGTACTATTGGATTTCACAATTCATTAGGAAAATGAAATTGGAGAGAACAATCTAGAACAAAAATCCTCGAGTATAGCAAGAAGCGTGTGTATGTAGTTAAGCAGTAGTCCAGATTTGCACTCCGACTCGACAAAGTTAATTCTGAAAAGAAAATTTATGCAAACTGTTTATTCAGATGGCTTTATTCGTTTTAATAAGGTAGTTATGCTAATTTCGCGAAGGGGTATGCTTACATCAAAGGAGATTTTCCACAAGTCCTTTTGCTACATTTCCATTTTATTCAGATTATCCCTTGATGAGCACCTAAATTCCAGTACAGTAATCGGTGCTCAAATAAGGAACAAACTTTATACTCTCCAGTTCATATTTTTTAAGTGGCAGTTTGCAATGGGATGCACTGGTAGTTTTTGGTATATAAAAAATTCATATGAGAAACCGCAAGATTGAACAAAAGCTGCACTAGTCTTCGCCAAAACTTTCACTTTTCCCCAGTTTCGTTACAGCAAATTTACTTGGAAAAGGATCCAGTATTGTAGGATAACAAACTTTCTTTCGTCCCTGATACCAGTCATTGTTCACTAAATGTGCAAAGTATTATTAAACTGTAGACTTGAACGAAACATACAAAGCAATGAACGGAACGGAACTAAGCAATGTGGCTAGTCAGAGAACTGGATGTCGTGTAACTTTCGATATTGTCATAACGTTAAATGCAGGAGAGGGTCCAGATTCGCAGAAATAAGCGACTGGACGTTAGCACAAATACAGTGAGATTGGGAGATGCGATAAACATTGTTCAGTTCACACAAGTTTGATTTATTAAGGAACAGTAACGCTCACAACACACTAGATTATAATGTTTCCCAGTTGGGAATGAGTTAACATGGTAGGATCCATTTTATTATTGAAATAATTTAATTGGCTCTTTAATTATTGGCACTTTATCCCACACTTCACAAATTGAATATGATTATCCTTCTGTTTTCAAGTTTTACACAATCACCGTTGGACTATGTTGAGTTGATGGAGAAATCTGCAACGAAAGAAGCAAACGAGAAATGAGTGCGATGTTCCGTCATATAATTTCAATGGCTGAAAATAGTAATAAATAACTGCTTATTAAGAGGAAATCGTTAACTAGATATGAGATCAACCAATATACATATAAGCTATGAAGTTTGGAATGCTTAAATGAAGTTATGATATCCTCTCTATAGTTAAATTTTACTGCTATCTTTATTCCGCCTAGTTTCTACCTTTGTATTTTATCAACATATCAATTTCAATTTGCCTGTTAATTTTACTCACCGAATAATTATCTTACTAACTAATTATAAAGTCTTTTCGCAAAGCGCTTTTAATATACTATACACACGTAGACTTCCTGTATAATATCAACTAAATTTATTTATTATTATTTTTTAAATAATGAAACTTTGATTAGTGGCCGTTGTATGATTCAAGATTCCACAAAATATATCAGAATTTTCTCCAATATAATATTTTACATTTCTTCTCACAGCAAATTTTTGCAAACTTATCAAAACTAATTGATATTCATTTCGAAAATTTCCAACAGCCACAACTTCGCAAAATGATATAACCCTCCAAACAACACATTTATTTTGCACTTTTTAGCGACTCCATTATTCACTTATTGTCATTCACTGTTGACTGACTACATACAATGGGGCTTGTGTATGGGTTAATGCAAAATGCTAATTATAATTCCCTTTATCAGTGATTTGGCAATGCCTATGTATGTATACTGCCTCATGATAAGTAAGCTATTGGACTTGTTTAGCTCATTATAATTTTGGCTACATATAAGGGATACACTTTACCACGTATAAAGTGATCAAAAATTCACTTTTTTTTCGCAAACACCACCACCAAAATCATCACCCTTTCTCTTTATCTTAACAATGGAAAAATTCACCCCCTTATTAAAGTCTCTGTCCCTTGTCATCCCCCAACATGATCCTTTACTTGACACACAGGCACATATTGAGAGACTCCCTTCCCCTTTCATTAAAACTTAAATATGCGCTATGTGCACCTTATCTACTCGGCATCATTCACGCAAAAGTCCCTTAACTACACAACCAACAGCCCTCGCGTTGCAAGAGAGATTGTTAAACATAAAAATTCTCAACAATGTGTAGGATCAATACTGAAAGTTAACTTATGTGTGATTAGGTCAGTCAGTCATTTTTTAGCACAAGAAGGTGTGTGTATTGCATATAAAATATATTCTTTTTCAAAAAAAATACCTTGCCACTGACGCTCTAGCTCTCTGGGGGAACTGATTGATTGTGAGTCTCTCAACCTTATTCATTCATTGACGCCAGCCCCTTTTAACATTAGCGCCATAGGGAGACACCATCTCGTCTTTAGATTTTTAATGAGGAGGCATACACACCAGCCACCCAGCTAATAAATATTTCTGCAGGATAGTTCATTGTTAACCCAATGTACAATTATTGCACTTCGCCTTGCACTTTTTCTCTCGTACTGACTGTTGGGATTGAGCTTGCCTCATCATTACCATTCACTAAAATGGGATGGATGGGGGAGAGAGGCCTTTTCCTCGATAACAATAACGTACAATCGCAATCTATTGCAATTTTACTTACGCTCTTGTGTTACATTCCCTCCATGCCAACACTGTAAACACTTCATTAACTCGAGCTCTCTCAGTGAAATATGATTCGAACACGAACTCAAAGTGTTTACTAAATATACGACATGCTTACTGAAAATATTGTATGGAGAGGTACATTCAATATGATTTACTAAATGTATGCAATATTTACAGCAAAAAAAAACTTACTACTACTTCAGCTGTAAGAAAGGGATTCACTGTTGGGAAAAAAATCTATGCCAATTATGCCATGATATTATGGCAAACATCCATCCAACAACATCAACCCGCTCACATTTTTTTGCAGTAAACCAGAACCAAATCCTAAGCAAAGCAAAATCTCTATTATAAAGTGTATGGTAAATACAACATCTAAGTTGGCAAAATATCGCAATGCTTACCCACTACATACACACTTTAAGTATAACTTTTTTTTGCACTCGCTTTTATGCAAACATAAAGTAACTCAATTTGCATGAGGAAGTCAGTCAGTGAGTAATCAGTGAGTAGCCAGTTATATATATACGTGCAATGAAATGTTTTGAGATTCTTTAACTGCCAACAACTAAAGCATAAAGCTGCATGCCTACACCTGACTGAAAAGGACGTTATGACTAATTTCATTAGAGGATATGATCTTAACTTAGCTAAGGTTAACGCATTATCAATGCATATGGGTGGAGGGTTGCGCGCGGTGAGGAGATTCAACTAGATCGAAACGCATCTACCGATTCTGATGCTCACTTTGCGAGTTGCCCATTAACTTTTCCTTTTTATGCAAGCTATATCTAAGGCTGATATCCACATCTCCATGAAAGCTTGAGGTACCTTAAAATTTTGAAAGAAGTGCAAGTGCAACCTCATACATTCATGGAGATGTGGATATCAGCCTAAATATTTCGCTATGTCTACCATTCCCACTCAAGTCATCATAAAAATCATATTACTATGATCATCCTCCCCCTGCTAAATCAACTAAAGCACTAACTTGACCATCATATATCACACACATTTCGAGATTTTTCTCTCTCTCTATCTTTGCAAAATATGAAATGGCAATTGGCATACGTGTAATAAATATCTTTGCTATGCTGTACATACCCACTTTTTTATTAAGGGAGTCATGACATGAGGAAAAAAAAGCTTATCAAGTTCCTCTCATTCATTTCCTTAATGATTCACCTCACAATATGAATAAATAGGTATACAAAATGAGTATTGTATTGGGAAAAAATCACTTATCAGCGCAATAATAACAGTATCTCTTGGATTACCATACATACCATGAGCATTAACGCGAGCAACATCCCATCACTACCGATAAATTACCATGAGAACATGATTGGAAATTTAATATGTGTAGATTATATGAATGAGTATAAGCACTAATCACATATCGTCACCCACAACAAAAGCGTAGTCTGCACGATAACTAGACACGTCTTCACTTATCAGGAAAAAAAAAACAGTATGGCACGTTCAATCAAACAAAAACATAAATAAAGGGTGAGTGAAAGGATAAATAGAAACTGATGTAGACCTGCATACTTTTCATGAGTTGCTTATCAGTAGCCTGCACTCAGGTAACTAAGAAATGGTCACAGTATTTCTCTGCCGTTTCCCATTGATTGATAAATGACAGCGATAAAGCTTCCAATACAATAGTAATTCAGGGCAATATTGAATCTTTTTTTGCTGATGGTGAATGGATGGATACAGCAGGGTGAAAATATTTGCGAGGAATTTTTCTTTAGCTTTATCTAGGCGGAAAAATACCTTCCACTTTTTGTCCTCTTTGTATATGACGATTGTTATCTTTTTGGTAAGAAGATGACGATTTTTTGGAGAAGAAGTGGCAATAATGCAAAAAAATGCAATATAATAAATAACAATGTTGAAAAGAACTTACTTATGTGATGGTGGTGATGACGATGAGGATGATGATGAATGGGATATGAGATTATGGAATATAGCTTCCAACGAGGTTACAAGATTAGAATGGATAAATCTGCCATATAGTGAAAAATGCGAGCAGTCAATTCAATACTCATCGCAATTGCAATGTAAATCTGGGCTCGTGTGGAATTATGAGATGAGTTGAAAACGGTATAAAGTTCGGTCGGAGACATCACATAGGTATAATACATGTGTATAGGTATTTCAACTGTTTTTTTATATAATTCACTCTGAGATGGTGTTTTTTACCTACATTTTTATGATTACGATAAAAGAATGAATGTCCGTACGAAATATATCCCAAACTGCAAGTGTGCTTTCTGTACGAAAGGTGTACATGCGGAAATATAAAAAACACTCACTTCCATATATAATAAAGCAACATCTGTATAACAATATTTACATGCACATATTTCACCTAGATACTTATATCAAGTAGAAGGAGAAGAGGAGAAGTAGTTTAATGTATGTAAGTATTGTAATATGATGACGATGAGCTATATTCTAACTATAAGGATCTCTAGTCATTTCACTTGCTCCTCGTATACACCACCGCTGTTGACTATAATAAGTTTTTTTACCTATATACGAGCATAACATGATGGGTCGTCTTTGCATTCAATGAATCTGCTGAAGGCAAGAAAACTCTGTGACGACTTCAAGGCCTTTTCTCGAGAAGTAGGTACCTATGTGAAATGTGAGAGCGGATCTATCGCTTCCAAACAACGGCAGCAACGGTTCGGCCGAGAAGAGTCGGGATGGAAGGGCTGTCGCTGTTTTGCTCAAACTTTGAATGAAATTTCATTTCATAAAAAAAACTTGCATTTTATATGCAGTTTAATGGCAAAATGCAACATGGACTATTGTAATGCAAGCGAGCTTGTTAGCTTCCAATATTTTCATGTTGAATGTTGAATTGGTGAATGCTCAAATTTGAATGGGATACTTTTGACTACTTGTAATAAAAAGGTGTTTTTTCACTATTTGGTGTGGGTCACTATTGAGCAAAATATATTGCACATTGAAAATAATTGCGGTAATTTTCAGTTATTATCAAATCATCTTTATTATGCATGCATGTTGAAATAGGAGTTCATAGGATTATCACTAACTGCATAAAAGTTAATGGCCGAAGAGTCACGTAGTCATGTCGTGAACGCTGAACAGGTATGATGAATTGGTTATGCATGTTTTTGAAATTTTATTTGATAATTTATAAGTTCATAGGAACAGGATAAAAATCTGATGCATATAGTCACCCACGTATAGTTCAAAAGGGATGGCTGTGTGTATTGTGGACTGTTGCAGTTTTACAATAATGAAATACATTGGATCAAATACGCCAACAATCGCGTTTATTATCGCAAGTCTTTAGAATCCTAGTTCATGTAGTGCAAATCAATCCTAATAATCCCCGTGCATATATTTTTCATTACCAACCAAATGGTTTTTGGGTGTGTCAAAACGCTTTATGTTCATGATTATGGATATGATTAAAACTCGACATTCATTCGGGATTAGAATTTATTGCTAAATTAGCGGATGTACAAAGTAATTGGCATTAATATTGGATAGAATAAAATATAAATAGTCCTATTGGAATGAATTTTATAGGGTTTAAGTCAACATATGCTTTATTCTTCTTCCAACGTATTGGGAATAATACATCCATCTTATCTTTATTTCCTTTCCTGGAAAGAACTAACCATAAGCTCGATAAAAGATCGCCATCCAAATTATTAGTAACAAAATATGATGATGAAGTCTGTACCATGCCGAGAATTATTCGTACTTGGTGGCAATACAGAGCTTGAACTGATATGTTGCATGACATCAATACATGAAGATAATTTTGATTTTTGACAGGTTGCCTGTGATTTCATGGTGGAAGTTGGTTAACGAGATTAAAGGAAATGGATTAATATCAGGGATTTCATGGACGCAAAGACCTCATTTTCCATTATTGCCGTGCCAAACATAATAGATATCAATAATACGATACACGTTGGTAATATAAGAAAAAGTTCCAGTATAGTGTTGGTACTCGGTACAAATCAAACGTATTTAACGTATTATTCGTCTGTACGACCGGGAATGTACGTATCATAATGCCTATGGTTCATGCTCGTGAGTCTCTCCATGTCTCTTCATAACTTTATTCATTTCCTCATGTCGTTAAATATGATTTTTAAATTTTGGACCTTGGATTATAAAGTTGATAAAGACTGGATGAATATATGAATTAGTAGATTTTTACAAAATAGGAGCTATTTAAACGTCTGTATTACAGGATGTTTATAAAAGATTCTTATCATCATGAGGTTTGCAAAAAACTTTGTGAATCCTAAATTTATTATAATACTATTCTTATTATCATAGCCTTATAGCATAGCGAGCCACGAAAAGTTTCAAGGGAGAAAGTACAAAAGCCCAAGGAGAGAATAAGAAGAATTGACTTTCTACCTAATATAGAGATCAAACCGTTCATGAGAGCAATTTGGGTCATGGACACTTCCCGTCTAAATCATCCCAAATCCTGACAATTTGCATTGTCAGGTTTAAATTATCTACCGTTGTTGTGAATCTGCTAATGGAATGACTAGAACATTCTTCTTCGATGTGGTGGGTATTATAGAAATACTGCTTCGAGTCGGTTTTTAGCGGTAGACATTGAAACTAAAAAACGGAGCACCGGGAGTGACTCTACATCTCCATAGAACAATATATGGTGACCTATTTTCGGAATAATATGAGGGAGGACAAACACGGAATGTTTTTCCCGTGCCGTGCCGTAACTAAAAAACATGTTTACTCTTTAAAATTGTTATTCCAAATGAGTATGTCTCTTAAGATCAGTATAATTTGCATTGCACTATTTTCCACCAATTGACTACATAACAGGAAAATTTGGAAAACAAAAGCCTTAACTCAATCCCGAAAAAGCTAGGACAGGGAAAGCAGTAGCAAAGCATAAAATTGGGAAACGGAAGCGCATGAACTTTTCCATGTGCGTGAACTCGTTTTTCCTCGTTCCATTCCAAACCTGCGGTCTAACGATAAGCTACATATGAGCCCGTTGCTCATATAAGCACATGGTCAACTTTTGCAGCTCATAAGTCCATTTATTGCAAGTTTAGTCGATGCATGAAATCAGCTAATCCGTAAGAGCTGAAAGAGCTCTTTGTTAACTTTCTTTTCGTTAGCGGAGCCGCTGCATCTAAAAAAGCAGTCATTTGGGTTAATTATGCACCTTATACTTTAGTATGCATTGAAATGCTCATACATATTCAAAGCCTAGACGTTTAGAACAATAACCATAAAAATATTATTAGGGAAAAAAGTACTTATGCTTTAACGATAAGTGACAGATCGACCAACTTCCAACGAGAAACCATGCTACATGCCTTGGTTTATACCAAAGTTGAAAAATCTGGCTGTGAGCTGAGCTGGAGTAGTCGTGAAACGTGCAACCTTATTCCGAATAGAACTCCACACTCGTCGTTACTTTTTTTATCTTGCCTTGCTTTCGCTCGATTTCGTAGCTGGTGTAGGCAATTGCAAGTGTAAACCTAGACATGGTCCTCCAACAGCTCAACCCTTTCATACTTCGTTCACGGACTTTATATATCTCTCCGTTCCATACGGCCTTAGTATATGCTGGCGATGATGATCAGAAACCAAGAAACTTGTTTCCTCCATAAACCGCACTGCTTACTCCATCACAGTTATATGGTGAAGAAGCAGCGCAGCGTAATGTACTAAACTGCATTCAATTTAACTCTTTCTATGAAGCGACGACGACGAGCCCGAATGAAATCTATATCGTTGAGCCAGCCCAGAGTATGTATTCGTTTCATTCCACATTTTATGATACCGATGCTGTACAACACTGAAGCGACTTCATGGCTCAAAAACTCCTCTCTGTGTGGGATATCATCGCATACTTTCTCTATCACCATTTTCAAGGATGGGCAACATACATTTAGCTCTGCATACAAGTTTTTGTGAAATATAGGTATTTTATATGAAATTGCATTTGTAGTTTAAATTTTGGGACCATGTAATGTAAAAAAAAGTATTTGGTATTTGGTATTTTCGGATATTTTCAATATGGTATTTGTAATATAAAAATTTTGCAGAAAGTATTTTGTCTGTGTATTTGAAAAAGGTATTTTGCCCAGCATTGACCATTTTTCATATGAGTAGAACGGCATGTTTTTGAAACTCACTTTCGACGAGGAGACATAATGATATTCCAACTGGGTTTGTTCTCTTCTACCACCTCACTCCACTGCCAAGAGTGAGGCAATGTGTAAGGCCATAGTTATCAGTTTGCTATTTGATTTCTGTTCTTGGGCAATGTGTTCTCCTCATCTGTATGGTTGCCTCCACAGTAATATCACGGCTACGCGACGGCTCCTCTTCACCAGTTGTGGTGAATAGAGAGTTTCGACGGGCAACGTCATTGGATCAATGTACGTTGCACATAGGTGAAGAATCTCTTTCACGAGTTTATAATCTCGATCTCGCGCAGCGCCCGCTTTATACTTGTACTGCTTTTGAAAAAAAAATAACTATAACTACGTTACATATCACATTATATAAATGATCCTCATCCCTGCTATCATGTAGCCAAGAGAGGATCCTCATCAGAGGAAAAATATCGTTTCGTCTCCTCCTTCTCCCGTGAAGTGAACCTAGGTATTCTTAAAGATATTTTTTACATGGATGATTTTATTCATCGACTGATCTGGTCTGGTTGGCTTCACAGCCCAGCACCAGCTGCAGCTGCTGGATACACTGGACCGATAGGCCTAGTGACTTTTTAAAATTTAATGTTAAATTAGAGATATAATAAATTTTAAGCTAATGTACCTGTTCTAATCTAATAGAAAGAGGAAGGGTTAATCATAGAGTTTTACCCTTTTTACCCAATTTTGCATTGAATGGGTATGATTTGACGTAAAAAAATATTTCCTTTTCATGTGTGTAGTTCCACTGTGATAATATTTCTCTGTGTGACATCTAATACCCAATTATTATAAATTGGATGAGTTGTACATATTAGTTTTAATGGATATTTGATATTTTTTCCCTGTAAATTTTTTCCGCCTTCCATGTTATCCAGTTACTGTAGATACTCCTTCTTATTCCAGTTCCGCCTCTCATTAGTAAGCAGTTTTGTAATGTGAAAGAGAGTTGTGGTCAGCGTGGAAGATGGCTATCAAAGTCCAAGCATCTATGTGAGAAGATTTAGTTGACGTTTGTCAAACTTCAAATTCATGATTCTTCATGATCATGAGGATCACAGTGCATTGTTAGCATATTTCACTGGTTTTCCCACATTGACTTTGTTGCTTGCGGGGTGAATATTGTAAATACAGGCGAGCCAGCTCTTTTTTCTTATGATTAAGCTCTGCGGTAATAAGGAGTGTGCGAGTTGCTCTTCACTCATCAGACTTGAATAATTTGTTCAAGCGACGCTGTCAGTTTTACTGTTATTGCATTGAAGCTTATCCAGCCGTCCAGTTTACTCTGAGTTTCTGGCAAAAAAAACGGACAAGGACGAGTTGCTGACATCTCAACACCAGTCGTACAAGGTATGAAGTTGCTCATTTTTCTATTCTGTAATGATCTTTCTTTTTCTTTGCTGCATTCCCTGTGTGTTTTTCTTTAGATTTTAAGCATCTCGTGTAGGCAATTTAGCAGCACGTGCAATGGAAGACATTTAAAATTTATTTGAATCTGGATTACAGAAATAAATTACGTTAAATTTTGCAAAGCATTTTATGAAATTATTTAAAATTTTGTTTTAAATTGACGAAGCAATTGATCTATATCCACTAGGTGAGAATTTATTGAAGGGTTTTTGAAACTAATCAAAGCTATGAAAGGATTCAACATGATTCATCTCAAATCTATGTACGTTTTCATAACAAGATGGCTTCCATTCTTGATTCAGTGACGCATATATTTTATTGTCAAGTAGCCAAAGAGGCAGTCTGAATGGTGGATGAACAACAACAGCCCAAATCTAGGTTCACTTTCAAAAAAAACTTCCATCACAAGCATCACTAGGTATAGGTATATTGACAAAGATACGACAGGACGACAGCCAAAATAAGTTATCCCTTCATACTCATCGTAGTTGAGATTTAAGGCGTTGTTTTGTTCTAGACAACACAATACGGATATTTTTACCAGATTTTGGAAATTTTACGATTTGGCTAATTGCTACATATATATTTAGCAGGATATGTGGACGTATAGGTAGATATGTAAAACATACCTATTATATTTGTTACATACGCCATTAGTCATTATTCATGGAAGTAATGGATACGTGAATCCAATTATTTTGCGATGTCTGGAAGGAAGCTTCCTCGCTTGCATATATTCATTTCTTCCAACCAAGCTTCTCAAATGACATCATTCGTTTGTCAGAATTGTACTTGGTTTCCCATTACTTTTCGATCTTTTACGACTTTATGGCTTGATTTTATTGTGAATGGGTTATGTACCTAATATAGGAAATATGTTTGGCTACTTGAAACAGCTACCTCCAGTGTAGAATACACTCATCCATTTCTCCATTTATAAGTTATCTCTCCAATTGGTTTTTCCAATCTATACTAAATACTACGAAACTTTCAAAATATGGGAAATTAAAAGTAAATTCTAAAATGGCGTCCCATGCATGTTTTCTTGAAGCATTAAAATTTCCCTTGTTATCGAGTTGAGAGTAAGGAAAAAATGGGCGATGAGTTCTGAAAGGATTGTATTTACACAGAACGCATTGATAATTTTTATCAGTAATGGATACATACCCCTTCCAAAAAAAGGATGGACAACTTTGATTTGTATCAAGCATACGGGAAATATATGAGACATTTTCGTTTGACAATGATATAAGGTAAGCAGTTTAGAATGCTATGGAAGCCCAATATTATTGAATGGCTTGGATACTTCATTTGTAGAAGGGAAAATTATTCTAATGTCTAGATGGTTTTTATTTGATTTCCCATTACTTGGCTCATTCACTCAAGCCATTGATATCATTCCCACGAAACTTTAGGAAAAAATCCAATGCTCACAATCAATGTGGCATTTAAATCAAATCACACTATTCGGGTGTGATAGATAAAACCCAACTCATGACATAATTCTCGAGAACGTGGATCCATTACATAGTTTCTTACGTGCATTGAGTCAATAGGTCGTCAGTCAAAAATTTAACTGGAGAAGGACGTGATAAAACTCATATTCTTCAGCTTTAGTCATAAAGTCTACGAAGATGGAAGCTTGACAAACATCATCATAAATTAAAATGTAATTGGTATTGGGTTTCATTGACGTTGTTTGTGAAAGGATCAAGTTCATTATGCTCTGCTGCCATCAGATCAGGTTGACATGAGATGATGCTCCCCATTAAAATTATTAGCGTGGCGCAGACTTTCACAGCCAACTCATCGGATTCATTACAACTATTGATTTCAAGTTACTTTTAATAATATCATTATGATATGCGATTGCTATAAGCTATACCTATATATCAGTATAATGATGAAAGAACAGCAAAAATAGAATTCCCTTCCTGAAGGAACTCATGCGTATTATCCATTCTTCAATAATGTCATACCAAACAGCCACACTTTCTCTCTGTTCTTTCAGATGGCTCTAGATGGGAATGCGAACAAACAGCGAATCAATATTGACGAACCGAGATGGGACCAGGGCACATACTGGGGCAGGGCGAAACATTTCTTTGTCACAACCAATCCACTAAATTTGCTCTGCACATCCCAAGAGCTGGATAAAGCAAAGGACATCGTTACGAAATACAGGTAGGTGGAGAGTTATACGCAGGACAGGAAGAGATTATGAATTGTAACCTTATACAATTTAGCTGTACTTAAATCTAATGTCATGTCATATGTCAAAATATATACAAGCATATATATTATGTATGACGTATCTTACATAACTTAGCTGCTATAGAGATATAAGCGAATCAATTGATTTCACTTGCACTTGATCCAAAAAACTTGATGTCTTCCTTTCCGTGTCCGATCAGTCCATGTTGCAGAGTATTACATAATTGGGAGTGATTAATGAAGGACAATGTTTTATTGTTTCCGCTCATATAGGAAGGGAGATGATATCCCTGGTCTCACAGAAGATGAGTTGTGGAGGGCGAAGCAAGTGTATGACTCTGCGTTCCATCCGGACACTGGAGAAAAAATGGTTATAATTGGGAGAATGTCTGCACAAGTCCCTATGAATATGACAATCACAGGATGCATGATGACATTCTACAAGTAAGCTGTAGAACTTTCATTTGAGTATACTCTATACTATGGTGAGAGTATGTATGGTAAACTGAGTTATACATGCTTTCGTCCATTTTTAAAACAGGACGACGAAGGCTGTAGTGTTTTGGCAATGGTTTAATCAGTCCTTTAATGCAGTAGTTAACTATTCCAACCGAAGTGGTGACTCACCGCTAAGTGTTCAGTAAGTTGTCAATGTAAAAATAATGTTTGGGGCAATATGAGGAAAGTTATGATGAACCATACAACAATACATGGTTTTTATATAGGCAGTTGGGAACATCTTACGTTTTGGCTACTGGTGGAGCCCTTGCCACAGCATTGGGACTTAACAGCCTGGTGAAGGTTAGTTTAATGACAATTATGTGGATAGTTTAGAAATTTGCTAGTTTGCTTAGAAACCTAACAAGAGAAATAATTGACTAAACTACTTATTTTCTTTGCAAAATTGCAGAGAGCTCCGCCACTTATCGGGCGCTTTGTTCCGTTTGCAGCTGTGGCCGCTGCTAATTGCATCAACATTCCCATGATGAGATCAAAGTGAGTTAATTTTTTATATATATATATGACATGGATTAAATCTTTTTCCTACTTTTCTATCATTACATAATTCAACTATCACCAAATAATCATCCAATACACTATTGATAGTTTCTTTTAATTTATGAGAACAACAATTTAGTGATGCCATAATTGCGAAACGTATAAAAATGTCATACATGAATGCATTATAATAAGTTTATTTAACCGGGGCCCGTAAGGGCTTTGTATGGTTTACCCCTGACTTTCCTCTCTTCTTCCCTAGGAGTTTCTTGCTTGCGAGGAACTCCAGGCCGTTCCGTCAGGGGCCATCTAGAATGAGCTTGCAAAAGGATTTTTATAAACTCCCTTTGACAAATTTTAAAAATTGTATTATATTAATTTTAATGTAAAAAAATCGTATTTTATCACATTTTTAAATTGTATTAGCAAGCAAAATTTCCTCTATGGCTAAACGGTTTTCAAATGCCGGATAATGTATCTTTTTTACACGAATTGACGTCAGATGTAGGAAGGATATTATGTATCGCATAGAGGGGTTAACTTGAGGCCTAATTTTAAAGATTTAGGTACAGAGATGCCTTAAAGTTCTTTGTTTAGATATTTAATTTTGGACGATTGTAAACTCAATTTTTAAAAGCCAATGCTTAAATTTAAAATGACAGGAAATTGGTAATTTATTTTTCGAATCATAGATTATTACGTTTTGCTGTACACTTGTTTCAAGTTGCAGACCAAGCTAAACATTGCTAGAGCTATCCACAAGGCAACACAAAAATCAAGCGACGGAAAACTCAAGCCAAGCAAATCTGTTTGGATTGATTTGAATTAATTTGAAGTTTGAATTGTGCAACCAAAAATGTCTGGACGTTAAATCTGCCGCTAAATGAACTTGCCTAATAACTATTTGACATTTAATTTATTTATACATTTTAAAAGAATCTTATAAGAATTAAAACGTGACATCATGGATAATAAGCCAATTACTATTATACCAAATAACCTACATTAAATTAGTTTTAATTCTCTTGGAAGTCAATTCAAGCTAATTCAAGCCAGGGCCCCTGGCATTGGTCGACTTGAAACATTTCAGGCCGGCCCGGCTTGTGAACAGTACCACATACTGAAACATTATTTTTAGTTACTCCTTTGAAATTACACCAACGTTAGGGCCCACAGCCAGCTCATTCTCAAGGCAGGAAATGTTTTGGCATGGGTCCTGGTTTAACATAACAAGTTAAATAATATGGTTACAGACAAGGAGCCAGTCTGGAGTTAGTTGATCTGAATTTATTAATACTTCAACAAACAGAGAACTTTCTGACGGAGTGCCAGTAATAGATAAGGAAGGTAACCGAATAGGAGAGTCTAAAATCGCTGCTAGAGAAGGGATTGGATCAGTCGTTCTCAGTCGTATTCTTATGGCATCGCCTGGAATGAGTAAATGAACATTTTTGACCTTTCCAGGGATATAAGCAAATTTAAATGTGCACTGCTTAATTCTTTCACTTGCACAGGGAGCTTCGTGAGGGTATACCTGTTACAGATGAAAATGGCAATCGCTTGGGGGTTTCAGCAATTTCTGCTAAAGAAGGGATTACACAAGTAGTCTGGTCTCGTATAGGGATGGCAGTGCCTGGAATGGGTACATGCTTTTTAATGTGACAATAACGTAGTTTAGTTATAATTTAACATATTAACTGTTTTACTGCTTTCACCCTCACCATTAATTTCGTTTCATATAAATTATTTTATTCAATGATTTGGCCAGTAACGTTTTTTTTATATTTTGCTAACATGTTGGCTTTCAACGTACAGTGCTTGCTTGAACGAGACAAAACGTTACGTCTTTAAATATCTTCCTCTAATTATACCTCTGCTTTCTCCTCAATACAGTATTTCCTCCTATCATAATGGACCGGCTGGAACGACGGGGATTTTTAGCACGATATCCAATGGCTGGAGCACCTTTGCAGGTTATAATGTGCGGCATCTGCTTAACATTCGCAACTCCGATGTGTTGCGCCCTATTTCCTCAAAAGTCAGCCATAGCCGTTTCCAAACTGGAACCTGAAATACAGGTAAAATCAATCACTCCTTACATTAATATACTCATTTAAACTTCGTCCAACCACCGGAATCAAATGGCTGTAATGACACCGACATTTATTTCTGCTTCATTCCTTTAACTTTCCCAGGAACGATGCAAACAACTTCCAAATCCACCAACTGTGTTGTACTACAACAAAGGACTGTAAGCTCAACGGCCAATAACTAAAATCACTCAACTCAGCTTCAAAATCCAATTCAACCAAAGAGCGTTCCCTTTTCTAAGAATATTGCATTGAGTCTCAATGCACCAAACAAAAAACGGTGAAGTCAAGTTCCTCATCCCGTTGTAATATTTTAATAACATCCTCATTAAAGTGCAATCATAGTTGTTTTTTTTCATACTGTGCCCCTCGTAATAATAAAATATTTTCATCATGATCACGGGGATTTGGGATCGCAGATATAAAAACATTTATATAATTACTGTACTTAGGAAAAATACTTCTCCAATTCCAAAGAACAGAGATGAATGGGTCCTAGTCTTTTCTGATTCCCATGAACAGCGTAGCAAATAGCGAACAAAGTGTAGATATGTATAAACACGGATGAAAACTCATTGACTTTTTTAAAGCAATTATGTTCAAGCCAACACAAACACAAATCATTGTGTCATATATTTTAAGCAATCATCATGAAAACAAATCACATAGTAAAACTGACTGTGGTAGAATATCCTCCAAATAGTTGTAGCGTGTTGTTAGTTTCTATAATCTCAATCTGAATGTTGTTCTATAATATATTCAATCATTTCTCATATATTTGTCATTCAAGTGCAATCCTCAAATTTAAAGATAGACTAAGACGAACATATGATTTGTTAAATGTAGCTTATAAACGCAGAAACAACTTAAACGTGATCTGTTTATTAAATGGTTAAATGTTAAACCTACAATTACAATAATTATAGATTGTACTAACGTGCAAATTATTTAGTATGTAGCTAATTGTAAGATATACAGATTATCTAATGTTATATTTCATCTCATCAGAGTTGCAAGCGTCTCATCAAATGCTGCACTTTGTTGTGTGGCTGGATGGATGTCGAGCTTCTTTAGATGATGATGAGTACTGATGAAATGGTGCTGGTCCCGTATTTATTACAGAATACTGAAGGAGTTGTACTCCTACTTTATTCAAATAAATTTACTTAAATTTATCTATACATATTTAGGGTAGTTTGGCTTCAAGGGAGTCGAACAATTTTAAAGTACATTAAGTAGTTAATTAGTTAATGAAGTAGTTTTTTAAAACTCTAAGCTTATGTTACAATTATTATATTGTAGTAATCTTTCCCGAATAGTGTAAAATTGAGCAGAAAATTTGTAGAATATTCTTCCCCGTAGCTTGCAAAATAACTTTCTCTCAAAAAATTTCATTTCATATGTAGTAGTATCATTCGTCTAATCTGTATGCCTTGTATGAAATTGATTTTAAGTGAGCTATGGAGTCTTGCCATATCCACAGAACTTCCATTATCTAGCCCAATATCACTTGTCAGGTAGTCCTGCATGATTCCCGATTCTAAATAACGTGAAATGCTTACATTGTAATGGTGATTTTACCTACAATTCATTTGGAAATGTTGGAGTAGTTTTTTTTGGCCAATTATTAAAATAATGTAAGATTCGGTAGTGAATTTAATTTAGTTGGTATAAAATAGATATTCGTATTTAGTTCAAATTAGTTTCACATTATGTATACATAGAGATGACTGAGATGTCTTATTGTGTCATCATTGACATCTTCTTATAACTCTAGAGCATTTCTCCCTTTTCTTCTCATATTTGAAACCAATAAGCCCATCAAATTCAACAGGGAAAATGGTAGAAGCTGAAACTTCACAAAACTTTTGACTGTATGCAAATTGTACTTAGATGTTGTTCAAGCAGTTGTCCATACTAAACTAAACAATAATCATGTTGACTGTTTCACAATAAACGTGTTTGTTATGTGGGCCGTAATTAGACTCTGTATGTAATTCAGTTCTGACAATAAAATGTGGACGTTTAGAAAACATCAAATTTGGATCTACATAAATCTAAACTATTGGATTTTTTAGAATTAATGTTTGCATTGAGCAAAACGGGCATAAACGCACAGGTTGCTACTTTCTGAGCAACTTCAGTTACGTTAACATCATTGACATAATAAATAAATTTCTCTCCATAAACGGAAATCTTAAAGTAAACATTAAATGGAAATTGAATAAATATATGAATGTATCCATGTGTTGGGTCTAGTTTTTTTTACGTCATTTGGTCGCTGTGCAATTGGTTATTGGAATTCGCAATCATAAAGTTGGTCTCGGCGTTTTTCGCAATTACAAGAGCTTCTCTACATGGGTGAGTTTTGTGAGGAGCACAAGAATTTAGCTATTGAGAAGTTGAATGATCTGTCAGTCCAAAAGTTTCATTCAGTACGTATCTACCTATTCATATTAGATTGATTAGCACAAGCAGCGAGCGGGTTGAGCTCACTACAGATGCATGACTTTACCTGACCTGAACACTTCAAACACATCAATGTTTCGGGGTGCACCCTGTTTGCGCCTCTTTCTTAGCCTAGCCTGACCTTCCATGGACTCAGCCATTGACCAAACCTAACCTTAACGAAGTACATGAATCATTTTCATGTTCACTCCTTTTACTGTTCTCTTAATAAAGGATTTTCCACCTTTCTGAATAAGTACAACGTTGACAAATGACAAAACGAAATGTTTAGTCACTAAATCGTTATTTCAGAGTATGAAATATTGCTCATTCCATTCGGTACATGTGTAGCTATAATTTAAAATCAGTTCTAGCAACAGAACCGGAACCCGTTGAAATGTATGCATTTTTAAAAGTCATTGAAAGATAATTATTATGAAGAATAAAAAGATTGACATTATAATCAACGGAGAAATATGAACTTTCTTCCAGTTACCATTGAAAAGTCTTGAATATCTCAGATCATATGCAATTATCAAAAAGCAACCAGCATCATTTTTGCTCCTGGATGTGATGAAGCGAACTAGACAAGACTCTTTTCCGACAACTACTAATAGAGATTTTGACTTCGCCTCATGAATAAAATACCTTCATTTTCATGGAATTGGTGATGTCGGGTTTTTTAAATTGTTCGTATTTTCTGATCAGGATTGTTCCTAACTTGCTGAAATTGGCAGAAGGCTTCTCAAATGCATACAGCATAAGTTATGCTGATCAAAAATATATAAATGCATTACTATCCACTATCTTGAGCATGCTTCATGGCTTATACATTTCCTGCTCGCATTTTGGATAGTATCGTATCGATAGTATCGATGCATTTGTATCTGAAATACTTAAGACCTTTCAGTGGCAACTGGAGGAAGGCTCATATATATTTCTCCAGTTATGTCAATACTTACTCATCTTTCAACGAAATAAAAATGCGTACATTTAAGCGGGTTTCGTTGCTATCTGATTACATAAATTTACGCAACCTTAAAACATAATAAATTACAATTGTTTGGAATATTTTATATAATTATCTCCATCATATATGTATATTTATTAAGGATTCAGTATTAAGCATAAAGTTTCAATGCTAGTCTGGTGTCCGCCATGCTGTTTTCCCCATTTTAACTGTCTACTTTAACTGTACGTCACTCACCTCGAAAATTAGAGATGAAAGAAACCATGCGGTGGTATCCGCCATGATTACTTCTTCCATGTACTTTAAAGGAAATGACAATTTAGAGTTATATATCCTATAATGCTTATTTCTGCGTGTAACATTAGCATACATTAACTACGACATTATCTTCATTTAGTAAAAAAATACGACTTCTTCATGTAAAAACAAACGCTGCACCTGTCAAACAAAATTCAAATACAAAAACAACGCTTATGTTGGAATATATTCAATATTGATAATTTGCTCCACTCTTCTACCGGTGTTCATATAAATGTTAATAAAAAAAAGTTCTAGAAACATTTAACTGATACTCTCATGCCCTGGCATCACTGTAAAATCATGGCGAACTTGTTATATTGGCAGGTGAGCTAAAGTATTGGTGGAGTCATTTGATTGGTCGCAAATATCAGGTTTTAATCAGGTGTCAAGTAATTATTGTCCCAAATGAAGCAGTCGTCATTTTTACTCATTCGCTCCTCCCAATATTTCTAGGAATCTTTTCGGATTCTGCAGCCCATCCAAGTCAGCTATGTATAGTTTTCAGTTGTCACCAATGCTATGATTTATACTAACACTACTAAATTGATTGACATGCTTCAGTTCTCGGCTGGCGTTGTTCAAGATAGCAGCTAGATTTAGGAGTAGACCAACTGCCCAGATTCACCGGTTCGGCTGCATGGCGTTCCTTAAGCAGAGTCAACATCTAACTCTGTACGCCATATTGGTAGTTCAACCGGCCGGTGAATTATCTAGTGGTTAGTGACAATTATAAAATTTCAATTTATAATTGTTCAATTAAAATTTTGTGACCAGGAATTGGTGCTTTCAAAACACCTGCAAATATGTTTTTATTCGCAATAATTACTACCTATTTTGAATTGTTATTTATTGATTCCTTCAGCTCCGCTTACTGCTCGAGAACCACACACCATCCATCTTTTGCGGAATTCCAAGGGCACGGGTGACATTAAGGAAACACCAACATCTTTAGTCGTAAGTGAATTTATCTGATACTGCTACAAACGCATGATCTTGACCTTTCCATTCAAAATTTCTTGCTGTTTTAACAAAAATGTATGTTTTACAGCTATTTCGCTTGCAGTACAACGCCAAATCTGTTCTATTCAATCTACCATCAATTTTGCAAGGATGTTTGAAACAACAGGTGCAGAGAAAGCGTTTTTTGTACGTTGATTTGTGGTTACGCGCATCTAAAATACCTAAACCCATGACTCTAAAATGCCAATAATTACTCCTTTGCAGAGCTGTATCATACCGACATCAACATGGAATGTGTCTCAAAATGGCGACCATGAGTTTGTCATCAAATTCCAAGAAACTATAGTAAGTACCTAAATATGTGCGTTAAATTGTTGGTTAATAAAATAAATAAATTTAACTTCTTTCGGGCATTACCGTACACAACGCCTTAATATGGTTGTGTATAATAATGTATGGTTTATGTTGGATTCCTGTATAGATATATCATCATCATTTTACCATCAAACAAAACTTTTGCAAAAGGAGGAGCAAATGGGTGCTTTCTAGGAAATTCACAATACTGTATTCACATTATCATCATCTAATATTAGCAATAAGATTTTGCAAGCAAACGTAAATACTTCACAAGAAGCAACAGAGATTTTGCATTTCGTTCAAAACAGTAATGAATTATGATAATTTTAAATTGCTTTTGTTTGTCAAAAGATAACACCATGGACTATACGAGATGACTCAATTCTTCAATGCTTTCATCATCTTAACATCAAACGTTCCACGTTTCACTGGTTCAACAGCTTCGGTGAAAATGTGGAATAAGGTAACACGAGACAAGACAATACAGAAAAATACAGGGTGACAGAGGGACAGCTCTTCACATTAGCTTAGGCAAGGGTAGTTATACCTGTAATTGCTGTAATTAGGATAGATTATTGAATTAGCAACAAGCATACATCAGAATTGGCAGCCTTCAAAATTAAAATAATCCGAAATGATTTGAATGATAGTAAAGACTGGTCCATGTAGTTAGTTAAGTGCCACATTTGATCTGTATTATTACTTTAGGCATTTTTAAAATTCCAATTCGATTTTGAAAGATTACCTTTACGCTATAGATAATGAATTTGCTTAGGAATATCAGTTAATTTAGGTCAGTTAAAACAATTGTAAGTAGTACTCCTACAATTTTCCGCAAGCGCTATACATTTACCTAAACTTATACCAAAGATTAGCTTTATTCAGGATACTGTATATAGATAATATAAACATATTTTAAAATAAGTGATTAGATAATCTAGAACTTCTTTATTACTAGTGTATCCACAGCCATTACCAAGTAGTTTTACAAAAAAATGCTTTAGTTTATCTGACAGATGCTCAAGCAGATCTACTGCCTTTAGTATGTAGAACTCAATTCTGTGAAATAGCTTTAAGTAGGAGGCGGAGGCATATGCAAAGGTATAGGAATAGTCACGTTACTGTTAATTTTGATTTTTTTGTTATCAGTTTTCACCTTAAAAACATTGCACCATTGGACCCCCTTGTCTTGTATTATATCCCTTTGGATCATTAAATTGTGTAAAAATTGCTGAAATTTATTTATTTTTACTCTTAAACTGTTGTTGAAAACTGAAAATTTACCTTTAAAATCCACTCTTTAAAAAAGTAGCATTTATGCAAAATTGTCCGGTTAGACAAAGCAAGTAGTAACGTTGTTTTACTCTTACCAGCTCGTTAACAAAAATTGATTCAAAATCTTGGCAAATTCATTCGATATCAAAATTTTAAAACTCAATCACAAATTCAAAGTTAGGCAAGCAATCAACTTTTAATTTTTAGTAAATGAATTTTGTTTTTAGTAAAATATTGCATGCTGATCTACAATTGAATTGGTTAAAATAATTTGGACATTTTGAAATTTAAAAGGTTTCAAATTAAATTTCAAAATTTTAAGGTTAAATATGTTATTTAAGAAGCTTAGTATTACATTTATCTAGTTCGTAATTTTACACTTTAAGTTTTAAGTGATAGTTAAATTCATTCAGTAATAAATTTCCAATAACCCATACCAATGCAAATATTCTATGCACGGTAAAATACAAGAATACAAACATTTCATCATTTATGTACATTATGTACCATAGTAGCTTTTAGGTACATAAATACATAGACGTAGATTAATGATACGGTTGAAGTTTGCGAATCTAAAACATTTTTAGCATTCCCAATTGGCGAGTAGAGCATAATCAAAGTGTACAGAAATATTCGGTTTAGAACTAGACTAACTAGCTTCAGTATACCAAACCTATTTAATGGGAAACTAACTTTGAAATTGTATAAAACTATTTGATGGAATCAGAATTTTTTATTGTAAATAAAATAGTCAGTCGTAAATAGCACAATAGTTAATTAATTATTGATAAATAAGTAAAATATAGTTACTACCTGCCGTAGGGATGGGGATGATAGGGAGTGTGTGTAGCAGGTTGGTGTCAGTTGACGGTGAAAACAATTTCATCCTCCGTTATGTAGGGTCTTTAATTTCAGAAATTTTATAAATTCGGTATTGATCATTTGTTGGTAGATAAACTTCAGGTGTACAAAATTTAGTGAGCCAAATTTAGTAACAATTTTTAAGCTAAAAATAGCCCAAAATGCATATAATCGTATGATCAGTAAATTGGATGGTATGTATAGGACTACAAGATTGCCGAAAATTTGGCAATATAGAGCCGCAATGCAGTTCGATACGGGTTCCACATCTGTATACGGTATAAATAGGTTTACTAGATATATCAATGTCATTCATTAGTGTCCATAAATCTTTAAAAACGACCGAACGGAAGTTTCATTTACAGCGATCAAAAATGAAAATTATTTGTCCCTCTGGTTTGGTGATTAGCCTGAAATAGTCTTGTAACAAGCATTGATTTAATTTCATCAGTCTTAGTGACATTCTCAAAAACTCCAATTGTCAAATTTACCTAACAACCAAAAATTGTTGTATGGTTCGTCTCTTATTTGTAAATCCTAATTTAGGTGATGAAATGTAAGTATACAAATTAGTTGCATGTACACAACTGAAGAGTTTAGAACACCCATACTGTTATTAGTTATTATTATAACATCTTTAAATGTAACTTGTGACGGAAATTGCTATCAAATAAAAAGTATCCTAATAATAACATCAAATAATGTCTGTGCTGTTTTACGAGACTACTACTGCTTATTAATAATTTCGGAATATTCTACTCACGAGTGCAGTGTTTCAAGCAATTTTCCTATGTACAAATGTATAAATAAGCAACAAGATGCAGTCATCAAGAAGCAAACCATATCACATAGTAAAACTGCCTTCGTGCAAAATACTGTTTCTCTAATTTTGCATTTTATATGCACTATCATTAGTCAAGTCTGCATGCGTTGTTATTAACGCAGCTCAATAAAGCTGCGTTTATAAAATTCCTCTCCTCACTGGGAGAATGTCCGTGCGTCCGTGCGTC
>JAQGAH010000401.1:0-41303 GCA_034696885.1 Lepidocyrtus paradoxus | reverse complement strand
AAAATTGGCACAATAAAAGCTGACTTCTTGGTCATTATAATGCATGAAAAGGTTTTCCACAAAAACATATTCATTACACAGGATGGATGATTTCCAAAAAAATAAAGGGTGGTCTTATCTTTTCTTGACATACCTTATTGCAGTGGAAGCAATGAAATGCAATTGTTTTTTACTAATGGTCGATTGGAGTTGTCATATTCATATTTCACATTAGTACATGAGTTGCCATGGTATCATCACCAATATTAGAATAGAATAGAATAGAATGTTTATTGTCATTTGGTTCCTTCGAAAGGCAAATTACACCAACGTGACTAAGCACTTAACAGGGTCAAGGGTACTGACAGCTTCTTACTGTCATCGCCTCGTTTCCTAACCTCCATGGAAACAAACAAGTTGCATATGCTATGAAACGGTGAAAGGAAATGTGAAATGAAAGGAAAGAATGATAAAGTTGCATGGTCGGACTGAAAGGATGAAAACTAGCGTTAAAGTGTCCATTTTAAGTTCATGTTAAGATAACTTTCTAATTTACGTCACTTTAAATCTGAGTCAAGTAAATTACGAAATGTCGAAGCGTCAATTTGTTCATACGCCCCCGAGGACAATTAGTCCTATCCTGCTCAAGCGTAACACGGAATGGATAACCCCAGGAGCTGTTATCTTCCTCCAAAGTGGGAACACAAGTAAGGCCTCTTTCCGGATCAGGCAATGGAGGAACCTCATAGTTTGCTTTTTGTTCGCCGTCGTAATTGGTGTCTTAGCTCTGCTGACTCATGCCCTTGCAACTTGGATGCATGCTTGGCATTGTCTGTCTCTAACAGACGGGCTCTTAACAAACTTTCTTGAAGACACCTTCACCAAGGAGGAGGATGATGAAGATCGGGACGAGCGGAGGCTGGAAGCGGAGTGGAACTGGGATTGTGTGCCATTTAACGACAGTTACAACAAGTTAGGATGGCGCCTTTTCGTCCCATCAATAGGCAATTTTGCTGGAACCTTAATCTGCGCCCTCGCCATGGCCTGGCTGATAGTTTCTGAGATGACCTGTTCACCCTCAAAACTTCCAGAAACAAAGTGGGAAGCCTGGCTGCAGTCTAGTTCAAGAACTATACAAATATCTCGTGTTTTTGGAGTGGTTTCTGCAATCCTCTTCACAATCTTCATGGAGCTGTCTTCGCCCTCCCAAGTTTATTACGCTGAGAATGGCCATCCTAATATTCCTAATATGAATACAACTCAGGACTGGAAGGAAGCAAACATTCGATCTTTGAAAACCTTGTTAGGAATGACCTCCTCCTTCATCTTTGGCTGCCTCTTCTACTCCTGCTTGGACAACAAACTCCTAATCTCCTTCCACATAAATAACCTCGATTGGTTCGAAACTGCGTGCAAGGTAGTTCGGGACAGCTTTCATTTTTCTAAGGACTACTTCGGGAACATTGCACTTCTTCTCCTGAGCTGCTATATTGTGTCTTACACTGCCCCAGCTAATCCACCCCAGTGGATCGGGATATCTTCAATGGTCAAGCTTAACGTTTGGTGGGGTGCCCTCTGGATCATGTACAACTTTGCTTATCACCTCTCCGAAGCAGTTTTAAATCAAGAACTCAAGCTTCCGGCTGATTCCCGTCAGGATTCTAACTTTGATGTTAAAATTGGCGGAACAAAGCGACTTCATCTCGCAGATGGAATGTGTCTCTCCAACTCGGATGGGGATGAATACGAGGCTTATCTGAAGCATCTCACTGTTCTCGAGTTCTATCGCACTTGCACGGTTCCGTCCAGGACAAAGGCTCTGTTTCTATTTTCAAGACCTCAGTTGCCGACCGGTTTTGAGAGGACGGTGGATGCAGCCTTCTTCATATTGGACAGCTTCAGAGAGATCCTCAGGGAGTGGATGAAAGCTCAGGGGGTGGTTTTTAAGGATCCGATAAAATTAAAACCTAAAGGAAAAGCAGAAAAAATGTTTTCAAATAACGCTTGTCAGCATTACTGGGGAAGCCAAAAAGAAATGCATTGCCAAGCCAGAAAGAAAGCAAATGAAGCCTGTTATGGAGCTACACTACGGAAGCTCACGGGTGGAAAGAAAGTGGATCCAATCAGGAGTCAGACTACCATCAGCGTAGTAAAAGAAAACCTGTCAAGTTGGACACTCTTATCTCTTCTCCTCCGAAGGTTTTTGCGTGGAGTAACAACATTTCTTCTCCTTGATAAATTAGTAGAATGGAACCTCCGCCTGCTGGGGTTCCAACGCATGTGGAAGAGGACTAAGTTGGCCTTCAACTACTTCAAAACAAATTGGATCACTGAGCCCTTCAAAGGGCTCACCAAGCCGGATGAGCAAATTCGACTTCAGAATATCCTGAAACAGGGTCAATTCCAAGTGGTGAGCTGGGTCATGGCTGGCGTGATGGAGGCAACTTGTCAGTCTATCCTCTTGGATAAGAATGGGATTGCACAGGTCTATGTGAAGCAGATTCTACCCGCTTATCTGGATCTCTATGAGACATTGAGCCAGGCATGTGAGGTCCTGGAAAAGGATGAAAAGCTGAAGGTGAAATTTACTGGATGCCTAACCTCCAACAACGTAGGGAGTTACAAGGGAGATGATGCCCCCAAGAAGAAAAATTATGCCAAGATGAATTACCAGCTCCTAAAACAGCTAAAGGATAACTGCAAGTTTTCCCTGGCTAGAATTCACCAGTCTTTCAAGAACTACTATACTTTGTTGGAAATTGAGGAGGAGTGCAGGCGAAAAGTTGTTGATGTCATATATTAGCTAGTGAAAGTTTTAAATAAAAAACAATAATTAAGTCTTAATATTAAAGTTGTTGAGTATTGTATATTGTGAGACCAATAAACACGGGGGGAAAACAAGATTGTAATATAATTTTTTTCATAAACATTACAATTAAAAAATCGATTGTATATAACAGCAAACAGTGTATAGAAATGGTGTGTGATTTTCAATAAATTTTCTTACCAAAACAAGATTTAATTTCGCTCAAATTATTTTAAGTAAATACTCTGAGTTAAAAGAAAGCCCTAGTTTAGAAAGATTCATCTTTCATCCTCGTATGTATTTACATATCTATAAGCTTCTTTCTCCAAACCATAAAAATGCAACAAAGTAAAGTATTTTGACTTTGAGGTAAATACTTGGTTCAACTACAATAGCTCAGCTGGGATGAAAGTGGAAAGTGAGCATTTCAGCAGTTTGCGTGTGATCGCTTTTCATCTTGTCAATTTTAATTGCGTTATTATTACAAAATGAGAATTAAAGTTACTTCTAACGTATGCATATTTAGTTTATAGTGACAGTGTGGTAGCATGAACAGGTTGATTGAATTACCAATTATCTACATAAGTACAAAAGGCACAATCGGCTTTTGTGTATTTTTAACTTTTAACTTGAAACTAACGAATGTTTGCGGAATTGACTGACGCTTACATACTAAAATCGTTTTGAAAACTGAAAAAGGGCTTTGGGGATTGTGCTTTGAGAAAGTAATTAGGTAGCTAGCGTATGAGGAGGTTACATTTCCCTTCCTTCGCATTTAGCAGTAAACAATGATGGAAGCCCAGCTTATCGAAGAGCAAGAATTATTGGAGTAAGATAAAAAACAAGATAAGACAAGATAAGATAAGATAAGATAATAAAAGTATTTAGTTAGCCTGCGACTTTTTGTTAATGACTAATTCTAAGAAGCTTTCTACGATTTTTTAAAATTCCAGATACGAGTGTTCGGATGGAAGCCAAGTAATTATTGCGACATCAGAGGAAGTGCTTTCTGCAGCAGGTTTGGCATCCTTGCACCATGGCGCACAGATACTTGAAGTACTGCACCAAGGGGAGGATGAAGAAGGAAACATAATACTTTCCACCCATAACTTCACAACTGGGGAGAGTGGACCTCCGAGCAAGCTCATTTCCGAACAGCCGCAGCAGCAGCAACCCATTGACTCTGAGCCTGAGCATTCCAGCCCCACGGAGTGGTGCTGTACGGAGTGTAGGGCCACATTCGCATCAAAGAAGGCTTTAAGGTTTCACTCATCAGTCCATGTGGATGAGGCCAACTACGCCTGTGAATTCTGCTCAGCGTCCAAGATACATTGGACAGAGATGTGGATGCATCAATGCACCAATTTAGAAAGCACTCCAATTGTTTGCCCCCAATGTGACACGACTGTATCTACCAAAAAGCAACTCCAAGTACATGAGGAAGTGCATGACCTTCAGCGCAGATTTAAGAAAAGACGGATGGATGGCTATTTCCAAAGAAAATTGCAGGAGGCTGAAGATCCTGTAGTTGACTGGGGTAGGGTATATAACATTGATAAGCTTTAAAGATTTATACCGTTGTCTTTAATTGTTGTCGAAAAAAACTAGTGTTAATGAAAACGTTCACTTTTCTATCCAATAGGGGCTAAACCATTTATTTGCGGTGTCTGTGGAAAACCCTTTGGAAAGTTGTATGAAGTTGAATATCACGAGAAGCTGCACACTGGTGAACGATCCACTGGCAATAATTGTGACAAATGTGGAATGAGCTACCTTATTCGACATGATCTCAACAAACATCTGGGATTCGGATGTAGCGGACAACTATCAAGAAAAACGGATGCCCCTTTCAAAAGGAAAAGTATAGGTGTGAGCCCAAGTGGCAGTGTGCAATGCCCAAGTTTTTCGAAATAGATAAAATACTAAGATGACTATTTTTGCAGAAATGTTATATAACTTGACTTTAAATAATATTGCGTGCATTTCTAACTATTTATAATCCTATACACCTATTTTACAGTGACATGATTTCGAATTCTTCATTTCATATTCTTTATAATCTGTCAATAATTCTCCGGTGTTTTATGTCTTTAGACCATGTATTCAAAAATCTCAATTAATTATTTTAAATGAACTTTATTTTTTAACATTAGCTTAGAAAACAAATTACAAATTATTTCGGTAATTGATATTGACCTGCCGAGTACACAAGCATATTCTGCCCTACTTTTTCATCAAGGAACTTTTGCAATTCTTCAGAACTACATTCAACCGTAGCGAACAATTTTAACATTGAATGAATCCTGGCAAGTGGCAGAGAATCCAGATTTGTAAGCATTCCTTCAATATATGACCAAAACATCTAGAAAACCACAGAATTAATAAAAATAAACCATCAATCATCCGTCACAGAAGCACAAAATAAAATGAACTTTTAGCATTTAGGTAGTTGCTCATTACCTGTAATTCAGTAGCCCTCTGAGTAGACATTGAAGTCATTGGACTGTCATTCTCAACTTCTTCAGTGAATTTAGCAGCAACCGGTTTGCCACCATCGACACTATCTACCAACCCGTAAACGTCATCTCCTAAGTTAGTTAGTATTCCCTAAATAACCAAGTCGTTCTCAGTCAGTTGTACGAAATGTCATACTCAAATTTCTAATTAAAATACTTAGATTTTCACCTTTGAAATCCAGAACGCAATTCTACTTTTCAGGGCGGAAATAGTACTTCCAGTAGCTTGCGACAGCTCATCTATTTTCCATTGCTCTATGTTCCATTCAATGACAATAAAATAAACAATCGTTAACTTAATTTCTGTAGCGTTATAAACTAATCATTCAATACTGACCTTTATCTTGGAAATGCCAAAGAACCGCTGCCTGTGCTGGAGTGACCGTTAACGTCAACGTTGCACCTACATAATCAAAATAATATTCAAACTCATTACATGAGTTCTTCCTCAAAATGCAAGCTGTATGAAGATAATCCTCTACCTCCATGTTCCACTTCTACCTCCACATTTCCAACATGTTTTTGCCATTCTAGTGTACGATTTCCTTTGATCATTTCAAAAGCTTTTGTATACTTTTCCATAGCTTCTTCAACAGGCTTAGGTAGTTCAAGGATGTCTTGTTTAAAGGAGGGCCAGAATTGGGCAGAAACTACGAGACCAGTTAGCTGAACATCCTAAAAAATTATACAATATCGTCATCATTTTTATACGCAAAATGTCAATATCTTGACTTTAAATGACAAAATTACTATTGCTTATAAAACTAAGAAAAGGGACTGAGCACCCAAATACTAACTTACGCAATTAGCTAGGACAGCTCCCTCTTCCTCATAAAACCGTACATTCAGTCTTTGTGAATCCGAAACATCTTTCAGCATGACCTCACACTTTTGGAGATCCGATTCTCCGAATCTAGATATAATATCACAATATCATTTAGGAAAGTTTTTACAATAAACTTTTGAAAAAAAAATTACCAAACCAGCTAGTCATTTAATACCTTAATTTTAGCAGTTCTAAACACTTAATTTCTCTCGTTATTGAACCCGGTTTTGGCATTTTCAACAGTCTGTCAGCAAGAAGCGATCTGTACTCATCAATAAATACCGTTTTTGACCCGTAAATTGACACTAGAGCTTGAATCAAGTCAGACTTTCTTAAATTAAACTTGTCCTTTGGCACATCGATTGGATCTAAATAAAAACAATAAAATAATGAAACTTGAATAAAACAGATTTTCTATTTCTTTTTCCTGACTATTATGTGCTGTGCATCTAGGATAGTTCTTAAAAGCCATACCGGGTTCCCACGTTTTCCAATTAGACATATTTACGTTCTTTTTGTCCACATACGTAGGATTTTTGCTCAGTTCTTCAGCCAACTCTCCAGATTCATCAGTTAAACTAACTAATATCACACGAACTGTTTCTTCTCGATGCTTGAGATACTCACGCACAGGAGGAGTTACTAGCTGAGCAAGTATTCCACTTGGATCCACAAACTTTAGTGCACGAACGGTAGCCACATACGCTTCTAGAACGTTATCTGTGTTGACTCCAGCGTTCAGCAGTCTCCTTTCCAGTGCCGATTTAAGTACTGTCACCAGCTCGTTTCTTAAGTTTGCTTGTTTCATACAATATCGTAGATCATCTAAGATTGGTTGAGATTCGGGGAATTCTGAAATAAACGGTAAAACATATTTTTTAAATGCTGTCAAGATCAAGTACCACACTACTTGAATTAACTTTTAAAATCTCACCAATTATTATTGAGAACATGTCGCTAATAATACATTTTCCGTAAATTTCAAGCAACATGGTCAAGAACTCTTCGCTAACTTTTTTCAACAGGCTTTCGTCTATATCCTCCATCCAAGGATAAATGGTTTCTATCCAGATTGTTCGTCTTTTATTGAACCACTGGTGAAATTAAACAAAACCATAGACATTTTAATCTAAAATAAAGATATGAAACTTTTACTTAATTAATATGTTCACTTTCAAATAAAAGTTACTGCATACCTGCATGAGGGGTTCCAAATGACCAATATCGTATTTTTCAGAGACACATTGAGTAACATGTTCTCTAATTTCCCTTTGAATGACAGAGTACAGCCGTGGTCCAGCAAGCTCGTCCATTAAACCTAAGCCATGGAGTGCCCTGTGGAAAAAAATCCCAGTAAATATTTAATTTAAATGACTTGATAACAAACGGGAATGAATCAATAAAGTTAAAAATATAACTACTAATTGAAGTAGTGCTTACAAGTTTGCCTCCTTAAACAGCAGTTTTACTTTGTTACAAATACAGGGAGTTTCCGAACAACCCGCGCAACTTTCATTAGTACTGGAGGAGGTGTCCATTGCATCTGTTTTAGTGCTGTCCACACTCAAATCATTCAAGTGCATCCATGCATGAAAGCCATAAGAATAAAACTGTTCAAATACGTCATCAATCAATGAAAACTTGATGTGTTTCCGATAAGATGCTAATATCAGTCCAGCAAGGTTTTTGCAGAGGAAGGGCACAATCTCGAACGAGCGGTCCCCACATTTTGACATGGATGAAAGTTTCAGAGACTTGTCTATCATCGCCATAAACTTTATGGTTGTGTTTGTAGCAGCATGGTGAACAATTTCAAAGCATTTCCAACCTTCAGAAGACTGCTGGCCTTCCTTTTTGTGAAACGGTTGCCAAAATAGTTCCGGGGCTTGAGTCCTACACCACCGAAGGTACTTATCACAATCAGCTGGGCTTAATACTTTCTGCAAGAACAATAAAATTTACTTTAAACTCCAAAAATATGTAAATTAACTTTCTTCTAATTGAACAACTTCAAAAAAGTTGACTTGCTTCACTCTGTCGATCCTTCTCCACCCCATAATCCTGATACATTTTCCTCACAAACTCTTTCGGAACATGACCCCCAAACACTACAAGCCGCGATGCAGTCTTCCAAGCCAAGCCCTCCTTGCCCTCCTGACCTCGCTTGACAATGTAGCGAGGCGTTGCCGGTTTGGAGGGTGAAGTTATCATCTGCTGATCATCACTAGAGCTCCCACCCCCAACCCCAGAAATCCCTGTGGATGAACCTGGGACTCCCTTCTCCCTCTCCGCTTTCTCCTCCTCTTCAGTCGGTAGCCGAAAAGGGAGTGGTGGGTGACGACTTCGTTTCTTCCGTGGGGAGGCGGTGGTCGTCGGAACATAGACGATTCTATCTTCATTTGTGGTTGAAGGTGAAGTTGCAGATGTGACGGAGTAGGCTGTTCTGGATGACCAGGAGAACATGGGGGTAGATCCGGGGAAGAACATTGTGAATTGCGGGTCCAAAATCCCCCGTCACCTGTGACTAGACCACTGATGACTACGAGGTCAAGAGACTAAAACTTCTTCCACCTTCACAAACTCAGCTGATGGGCCGGATTTTCAATTCCAACCCACACCAGTAACTGCCTAATTGATAACTGTTAACTGTGTTTAAAAAAAATTAATTTACCTTTTGGTGCGGTTGACAAATATCTTCAAATCCTCAGTAGGTCCATTCTTCACACAAGTTATGCTGTGTTTACGCTGAAAGTCTGTAGCTGCACTTTTTTGCCTCCCTCTCGCTACTTTCACCTTGCTTCATCAATGCGTGCATTTGGGTGCATAATGAAGCGATCTTACGATCTGGCCTTTGTTGGTGAAGGAGTGGCGTCATGTTTATTGAGGAAAATTTTACACTGATTAAAATGTGAAATTACAGAATATCTAAAAGTATGAATGAGTCTTGATGGAAAAGGCAACAACATAAATAAAATTCAAACCAAATATCAAAATTCATTTAGACCAAATTGGTTTTTTATTGTTCGGTTTTTAATCAAAAGAATTTTACACCAATTATGATGCTAGAGCATAAAAAGAATTTTATAGTGGGGGTTTGTACAAAATATTACGAAATTTTTAGTGTCGAAGTTTCATCCCAAAGCATTTCTTCTTCTTCTTCTTCTTCTACTCCTTCTACTTCTTCGTCTTCTTCTTCTACGTCGTCTTCGTCTTCTTCTTCTTCTACTTCTTCACGCTTGTTCTGCTCCTCGTATGTCTCCCGGTTGAGATCAAACGGGAGAGCATTCATTTTCTGCTTCAAGAGATCCTCGGCAAGGCAAATTTCACTGCACCCCTTGACGTCTTCGGGATTCTTCATCCTGTCTAGCATCCAACGCTATAACAATAACAATTAGATACTGTCACAATGAAGCTCAAAGGGATCAAAACTTTAAATGGGAAGCATCTTAAAACTATTTTTAGCATGCAACTTTACTTACTTTACATCTAACGTTAAAAGCTTCAGGGCAGTAAGTAAAAATGAAGGGGTTTTGTTTGTTAATTAAAAATATTCTTACGGTTTTATTGGCAGTGACCAAATCGTTCAAAGCTGTGCTGTTGAAGTCAATTGTCGCATCGAAATAGATCAAAGCAAATTCACAGAAATCGTTCACATCCCCAATCAAGCGTGCCTTCGATTCACGGTCCGTGAACAATTCGTAAATGCATGGGGAATGCTTGATATCCCAGCCTTGCACCGTCTTCATCTTCTCCACAAACTCCTTCAATTTTTTAAGGAAGCAAGTAAAATTTAAGATGCTGCAAATGAATTGATGGATAATGTACTGAATGTAATAAAAACACTAGTTACGCACTGTCCATTGCGTAGGGTCCAGCATTTCTTTGCTGAATTCCACCAACGGGTTTTTGTTCATTATTTTGTCTGCAATTTTACCTACCTTGGCGTACCAAGGGCAGTCGAATAGACCAACCACTTCAAAACTGACCATGGTTCTGAGCAAATGTGCGACTCCCAAATTTTAGTAAGGACCTGATAGTGATGAGTATGGCTAGTTGTATGCGTTTTCCCTCACAAAATCTGAAGTAGAAACATTACGAAATCTGGAAATGTTAAGATTTTTAAATATCCATATCAAACCATGACTATCTATTGTCTTGGTCTTGAGTCTGTCCATGGCTACTATTTATTGCATCTTTTTGTGAATTTGAATGAAAAGTTTTGAGATGTGATTGGATTGATACTTTTAATGCTTTTAATGGCAACTTTTAATACATGAAATGTACACGCATTACTTGTGCTTTGAAACATTTATAAATGACTGGTCGTGAACACACATGAAATGAAGTATATGTTATATACTACATACCATACTGTCAATTAACTGTAAAATCAATCTAACTGTCAATTTACATTTAAGTAACTGAAATAGTGACATTTGTTTGGAGATTAATTCATAAATACATTACCATGTCAAAATTGGTTGAACTTATATCAAGGATTGATCCTTTCTTAATTTAATTTACAACGTATTTCTATACATAATAAGTGAAGGGATTGAAGGGAGTTTTAGGAAGAATTTTGCGAACCGCCCTTTAGTTTACTTCCAGAAAAATTTCCTTTGGTTCGTTTATGTTTCATTCTACGGTTCTGGAACCACACTTTGACCTGTCGAAATTTAATTTTCAAAATCGTTAGACTATTAAAAACGAGGACAAACTTTCCTTTTCATATAGCCTTCATAAATACGTTAGATTAACAATGCTATTTACCTGTCGTTCGGTGAGATCCAGGGCGACTGCAATTTCATATCGTCTCAACCTCGTCAAGTAATTTGAGCTAATGAATTCCTTTTCTAGATCTCGGATTTGGGATTTGGTAAATGCTGTCCTTTCTTTCCTTGACTTTCCATCACCATCTACAAAGTTATTATCCATCCCATAAAATCGTGTAATAAACATATGCTGTCATCTTCATCTAGTTCATCTTCACATCAAAGTTTTTTTTAACAAGATAACTTCTTGAAATCAAATGAATGATTTACCAAAATAGGATTCAATTTCAAACTCATTCTGCCAACCCCTTTCATCTGTAGGGATCTCTCCACTGCTACGCCCTCCACTCGTTGGAGAATTTTCGATTGCAAAGGGTTTGTCTTTATCCGACAAATCCTCGAATTCTTCTCCACCTTGGAAGTTTTTGATTCCACTGTCATCATAACCCAGAAATGAATTGTCCGTTTTTGAGACGAAGCCTTCATGAGCAATTTTAGCTGAATGATAATTAGCAACTGTGCTTTTAGAATGGGAATTTCGGTGGAAATGTGATATTGGGAAAAAAGCGTACTGATTGTCACTGTTGGGTTGATTGGAACAGTCACTATTATGACTACATGAAGATAAAGAAGAAGACAAAGTGCCACCGTTGAGTTGGCTGCTCGACATCACCTCCAAACCCTGCCGACATCCCGAAACATCAGAAACTTTTAAATTTTCATGAACTTCATAGCAATTTTGCTGAAGAATGTCGTTATCCTGACTGCACTGTCCCAAGTAGTACGCTTGGTTGACAGCGTAAAAATTTGGGGCACTGTGAGAATCCTCATTTTCCTCTCCCACCGACCTTTCCCAACAATTGTGGTGTAGTGTGGATGTAAATTGACCGTAACTTATTATGGAGCCTTGGCCCACACTCCAATTATTATAGTTCATGATGTCGCCAAATCGGTTGTTTGTTTTGGCAGATTTCAAACCATTCAAACTATCCATTTTAACAACAATTTTACTCAAGTTCCACCACCATAACTAACTATTAAAATAAATGTCGGATGAACCTTGAAACTGGTAAAAATTATAAAAATTACAATTTTCAGATTTAATCTTTCAATGCATCCGGAATCTTTCAATGCAGTTTCAAAAGCATCAATGAATCCGAACTTCTCACTTCAGATCACTTTTCTATAAATATCTTAAAACTTGAATGGCAGTAAATGAGGCAGCTAGCAATACGCTCCCATTGCATCAAAGCCAATACCAGTAGCACTTTTTCCTTGTGGGAGGTGTTGCTGACCACCCTACAAAATTTGAGAAAAAGCCGTAGAGAAAGAGAGGGTCGGATGTCTTTAGATTTCAAGACTTCCGTCCGTACTTATTGCTTATAATATTACATGAGCAACAAGACACCCACTCTACTTTACTACTAGCAGAGGGACATGAACATTTTTTGTGTTTTTTTGTCAAGTTCAGTAATTCAACTCAATCAGTAGACCTCGAAAATCTATGCACTAATAATGGCCAAAATATGCATGCAAGTATGCAGGAAAAACTGACCAAAATATGCAAGTAAATATGCAAGAATAAAATTTTTCATTTGGACATTTTAAGGCAGACATCTACGAGTTAGCCCAATAATACATTATGCATCATTGAGACTTGATTTAAAATAACAAATTCAAGACATTTCAAAATTTCCGATTGTAAAACTACACCTTCAATTAGTAAAAAATCGCTTTTTGCATGCTGAAAGCAAACGGAAGCATCAGTTTTTACGGCAAAAACCCCTAAAAATGTTCAATTTTACGAAAAGTGTCAAAATATGCAGTTGCATATGCGATATGCACTATTCCCTCGAAATATGCAAAATATGCAATAACGACATGTCATCAAATGACTCACTTGGTCATGATCGGTTTACATCCGGAAGCTTGGCTTCCTACGATAATCCAATAAAAACATGCACGTGCATAGATTTTCGAGGTCTATCAATCAGTCAGTACTAGATTCAAAGTTCAAAGTTTTGACCTCCCAAAAATTAGAAATAAATCCATCGTATTTTCCCAATGGGAATAGATCACGGTTTCAGTACCCTACAAACAAACAAGCGACAAACATTAAATGCATGGACCAGAAACGGTTAAAATACCTTCAGTCTCACAATGCCCCAAAATGAAATTTTGTAATTTATTGGGTTTAAACAAATGGAGAACTGAAGGTCCCTATGTGGGCTTATTCCGATATTACCCTCTATTAGCATTACACCACATCCATTTCAATGGTCAGGTTATTTTGTCAAGTAATCCAATCCCCAAGGAGGGATACATTTGCAAAGGGCCGACTCCAAAGGCTACCGTACTACCCAAAAATCGTAATCTAATGTAAACAAAACTTAATGAAGTAACGACCAGTCGCACGCATTCAAGAATGAAATGGATATCTCCTCAACATAAAACTTTAAAGAAGTCAGTCATTACTCATTCAAATGGATTTTGACTTGGTGGTCAAGTTTCAGTGAAGACTCGGGATTCGGTAGGTAGGGACGGGACACAGGGATTCAAGTGGTATCCAATGAATGAATGAATAAGACGATACGGCGAAAAGATCCTGTTACATTTTCGTCACAAAATCTACACCGGAAATTGCATATTAGCTTCCATTGTTCCATTTCCTACTTCAATATTTGTAAATATATATATATAAACTAATTATTTATTCACAAGTCATTTACCCTTTCGTACCTGTTATTGTGCCAGACAGTATGTCGTCTTCTAATGAACCGAATCCCATCCTCCTATTTCCATTTTACTTTGAATAACAGCTTTGGGGCAAAGCAAGACTTTTTTGGACTGGCTGATAAAAAGTTCATATAATAACAATTTAACTTTGATCCGCTTGTATCGTATGTATCAGATTTTCGAATTCGGACACTACAAACGTCTGTTGGCTATCGCCATAAATCCCTGTTAATCTTTCAAGAAAATTGACTATTATCATATTTCATATATGAATCGAGAGAGAATGGCAGACTTTTCCAAGTTCCATTTAGCATGTTTGCGGTTTGTTGTGTTGTAGGCAGATATCCGCTATCTGCTCGAGAGGAGAAAAGCAAAGATGCAAAGAAAAAAATCCAGACAAGTAGAATTTCTCCAAGAAAAATATCCCAAAAATTATTTTACTGAGATGGAAAATATTGGAAACTTTTCCATGCTAGATGCAGTCCACCGAACACAATTCCATTACGCTTTTTCTCCACGCTAAAAAGTATATATGTACTGTGCTTGTACAGGGTAGTAATTATGGTCATTTACATGAAAACTTGGCTCTAAAAATATATATATTTCGTGTATGATATCCGGCCGAGCCACACACTTCTGGATGAATGGTTGAGTTTTGAGTTTGACTGGTGACTTATAAAATGGGGAGATCTGGTAATCTCATCAAAATCCAAAAGAAAACAACGACTCATCATCAGTCACAAAAATGAGTTTTTCCTTGACATTTCAGTACGCAAAATATTTTTTCTTGGATTGCCTCACACATGTGTAAATAACGCTAATTCCTTAAAAGAGCATTATGGTACAGGTACACATTTCAATGAATATGTTACAAAAAATCAAAGGCACAGTGAATGAGTTCATGATTATGTCTAGGTATACTTCGTTCGAGTATTACAGCACGAACATACCTCATTATGAAAACTAGGATAATGCGTGTTCCGCTTATTCCTCTACCCGTATTCAAATTTTAAATTAAGATAAAATTTTAACAGAAAAAACCGGACATGCTCAAAAAATGGTTAATGTATTTACATATATATACTTTAATGTATCATAGTTAACAAACTTTATTACAATCGATCATAAGTATTTGTGGGTTCTTATAATGCGCTTTACTTAAACTATGTACATTAAGTAAACTAAATATATATTTAAATCAAAACATTAGGAAAACTAGAGATTACGTAATCAAATTGTAAGAATAAATTGTCTCAATTTGACAAAAACAAATACTTTCGCGTAATGTGTAAAAGCACAACTAATAAATCCATAATCGATTGAAATGTAATATACACACAGCGCACTAATTACACACCGGCAAATGACCTGATGGTTTACCAATTTTTGTAGATTATATGTAATTCATAGATGTTAGGCACGATATTATAATACATATTATTCATAAATATAAACCAAATTCCATTATTCGAAGATTATTAAACAAAACAAAAACACAAATTCGACGAAAAACGAAAACGAGCTAGAGATTAAGTACATAACTATTACCTATGTACTTACCTACATACATAATTCAATTTTAACAAACAAATAGAATACAAGCTCTTAGGAGGATAGGAGCAATATTCACCAATTTCATATTAATTTGATGAAGGCGTGGATGTAACTATCGTGCCGGAAGTTGTTCCAGTCGAAGGAGTTGCACTCACTGTAACAACACTGGTGGACGTTGGTTGTACCATGCTTGGATTGCTGACGACCCCAGTTGCGGGCAGAGCAGTTCCTTCAGAAGTTGAAGTGACTATTACAGGCGGAGGTGTGACAATAGAAACAGACCCACCTGAATTGGCAATGCTGGTAATTTGCGGTGGTCCACTTTGCCGAGTAATAGGCATTAGTAATGTTGCCGTTGAGGCTGTACTTCCTGGAGCGATAGGTCTTCGTGCAATCCTTATTCCTCCTCCGGCAGCGGCTACAAGGGATGAAGCGGTTTGCGGCCTTACATTCCCTGACACTGGAACTGTTACCAAGCGAGTGCCTGGGGGAGTGCCAGTGGATACAACTTGCTGTTGCCAAATATTTGCATTGCCAATGACTCCTCGCAGTCCTGCTGCAGATACTGGCACAGGTCTACTCCCAGCAGTAATTGCTACGGGACGAACCATGCTTGATGCTGTGATTGAAGAAGCCACCGTAGCCACCCCTTGCTGAGCTGTTCTCGGCATAGAAGTAACTCCTCCAATCGTGGAGGGAATGGTTATCGACCTGATATTTGCATTCCCAGGATTTCTAATGGTCGTGACACCTCCAGGATTACCAGATGCAACAACCGTCCCTTGTACGGGTGATGTACGAACAATAGTACCTTGGGACAATGCTGTTCTCAATTGAGATGCTGTTAAAGTAGTCGTTCTTACTCCGGTTATTGTAGTAGGTCTCACACCTGCTCCTGAATTTCGTGGAGATTGAACTGTTGGCTTTGCCATGCGGGTACTCGTGGTCACAATGGATGCCGGGATTGGTGTTCCACGGGCAACGACTGTATTAGTGCCACTGAAAGGACGACCAATTTGCATTGAAGTAGATCCAGTCCCCCTTGCCATTCGTACAGCCGAGGTATTCGCTGCGACAATGGCAGATGCGGTACTGCAAAGAGCAGCAGAAGTCGGATTTTGGTTCAGCTGTAGTGCAGAGGAAGCTGGAAGCCTAACAGTCACAGGTAAATTCGGATTACATGCTCCGACAGTGGCAGATTGTTGAAGCGGCTGAGTCTGCTGAATGAATTGGACACCTTGTTGTTGCAACAATCTTACAACTTGGCTTCCGGTGAAATTCGTAATTCCTTGGACACTTCTGATGACAGAGCCAACATTGACGTTTCCCCTCACGTTGAAAAATGTAACTCCTCCAGTTCCTCCTGCTCCACTTACTGCTAATTGCACAGTGGAAGTGGGTATCTGAATCGGAATCTGTGCTGGAGCGTTAGCATTGGTCGCTGATTGGTGCATCTGATTTGAAGTAACGTTACGAATTACAATTGGCTGCTGGGCTTTTTGCGCAACTACGGATTGGGGAACGCCACTAGATGTGGTAACCATTAAAGGTGTTGTTAGATTTCTTCTTGCAATTAACACGTGCCTGGGTTGACTTGTTGCCGGTGGTATAGTTGGAGGCAACTGGACTGGCACATTTACAGCAGCTGAAATCGTAGGTGTTGACGGTACAGATGGACTTATCGTAATATGAGCGGCAGAAGCTGTATTTGTAGTGACAGGGGATGCAGATACTATCCCTGGAACTGCTGACGTTACAGCAGGCAGTTGTAATGCGGTATTGCAATTTACAGAAACTGTTGAGCTGGTCGAAGTAGGAAGCGTTGTAGAATTTGGCGTACTTTTTGCAGGTCCGTAGGTCTTCACATGAGCTATTGGAGAAGATACCAATGTTGCTGCAGTCACGAGAGGAGCTTTGGTTGTCACCATTGGTTGTTTTAACTTGGTTATTACTGCAGCAACTGTGACGGGAGTCTTCACTGGGCTTAGCTTAGTAACTGCCGGTTTCGGTTCCACCTGTTCCTTCCTTTGAGCATTGGGAAGCTGCTTTAACCTGCTTGTGGGCGGACGATACATTTGAAATGGTTTTACTTCTTCCGGAGTTGAGTTATCTTCTGCTGTGTCTGATACCACTGTATTAGCTGACTGAATGGATTTTCGAGTGCGACTAATTGCCTTAATGCTTGATGGAGCTGGTGGTGGTGGCATTTTAGAAGAAGTTTTAGTAGGACCTTTTCTATCTCCTTGTGTAGTAGAGATATTACTGTCACTGTCCGACGTTTCCTCGGTTTTAATTAAAACTGAGTCCATTAAGCCTCCTTCAGCTGATGTCATTGGATGATCCTCACCTACGGGTTTGACAAGTTTCTCTCGAGCAAACTTTTCAGGATCTTGCTGTTCCAACCACTCACAATATTTTTTAACTGAGGGAACCCTTCTGTCCCCACGCTGGTACATGCTCCTGTTGTAAGATGCACGAAGTACTCTAAATATTCCAGGGTTGTAATACGCATGGCGGAGGAGTGGATCATAATACGGAGTTTCGATTCTAAAAAAAATATAATACAAAACAAACATTACTAAACATGTATGTAACTCAACAAAACTAAGAAAGTAAAAGTAATATTGAATTAATTGAATATTTAAAAAATAGTATCAATATCAATGACTTGTGTTCAGAGTTTAGAAATTATATAAACAAAAGTCTTACCCGGATATTACGCATCGTCGCGGTTCAGGGAGTTCTTTCTCTTTTTGATATTCACCGAAAGTAGCTTCAAAATCATTATTATTTGCGAATGACAGCAAGGTGCGCTCGTACTTTCCAAACTTTAAAATTGGGTCGTCATCAATACTCCCCGTATCTAAGTTTTGATCAGGGCCTAAGGACATCAAGGGCACAGAGAATGAATGATAACGGATTGTTGGAACGGTGCGATTTTTATCTGTTCGTTGTCTCTTTTTCTCAAGTTCCAGCCTTTGGAACCTCTCTGTAAAGAATATAAAACATAATTAAATAATAAGTCACAAGGACTCCACGACTTGATTTGGGCTGATAATGGTACAACTAACTATAACTAGACTTTAAAAATTATATACCTAAAGATTCCAAATTAAGCTTCGCAGTTTCTTCCGTTTCCTTCAAAATTTCTTCTTGTGTTGGTGGCGGTGCCTTGGCGAGCTCCTCCTTCCTGGTTTTAAATTTTTCTCTTCGTTTAGCCTCCACTTTCCTCCTCTCCTTCAGACGACATTCAGTCTCTTGAGATTTCAATTTTGTGGACGAACGTACTCGAGTCTCATCATGGAGTGCTGCCAAATATGCGACTTGCTTCATCTTGCTTGGGGTAGGGCTGGAGCGCCTTGGGCGACCAGGTTTACGTTTGACGGGTGATGTGGGCTCGTACGGTTTAGGCTCGAACGTTGGGGCATCTTTCGATGAAGACATTTCTTCTCCCTTGGTATCCTCTTCTTCCTGCTCGTCGTCGCTCTCATCTGAATCCTCGTCGTCTTCAGAATCAGTTTCTGAATCATCGTCGTCCTCCTCTTGTTTCTGACGTTTTTCTCCTTCCGCTGATGTAGTAGCATCTGGCGACGACGGCGACCGCTTGCGCTTTCTTGACTCGACCTTCTTGGCCAAGCTTGACCGTGATTTTGGGTCAACGTAAGCTTTCGTAACTATTCTACCCCTTCTTGGCTTCTTTTCAGCATCGTCTTCATCGTCCATTACTTGGACTTCATCATCTTCATCTATGTCAAAGTCTGAATCCACGACATCATCCTCTTCCTTCTCCGCCCTGTAAAATGACAACCAAATCAAAATTACTCATAACGAAATTATTAAAATGTTAGTTCAGAGGTCATCCAATAATTCAGTACCTTAAATCTTGACAAAAACAAGAAAATAATAATTAACTGAATAATATGTTTTACAGTTTTCTACTTACGAATAATCTCTATCATCCTCAGTCTCTTTGAAACCTCCATAGGTGGTCATGTAGAACTCATCCTCTTCCTCCTCATTCAGCAGCCGTGCCATTTGGGAGCCTGCCCCCGCACGCCGGCTCCGCGTTGACGCTAAACTCATCGTGCCTGATTAATAGTTTTCAGGTCACTTGATTCTTCAATTTAATTAACAAGGTTCGAAATACGACACTGAACAGCTTACACTGCCACCCCAACTCTTCCAAAACGCGTTTACTCATAAATCAAATGTTGAATGTGAGGTGACACGGACCCAAACACTCCTTCATTGTTCACTTAGTGTATTTACAGTTTCACCTTCAATTGTCATTGGATGATTTAGGAACAATTATCAATTTTTATAACTCTAACTAATCAGTGCATCACTTCCTATTAAATTCTATACCTCTAACTGTGAATAAGCGAGAACCGCAATTAGCAAATTAACAACTAATGACGAATTGCAATAATTTTAACCAACACTGTTTACCTCCAGCAATTGTGCATTTACTCAATTCACAATTCAACTGATCTCTTTGCAACTATCTCAAAATAATATTGCATTGAGCGGGCAAGCCGAGACTGCAATGATCTGTCTCACAATTCCCCGCCTCGAACCACATCTACAGAAAAACCAGCTTCATGCATTCTGGAAACATTCACATATTACGTGATCCGTAAATGTGTTATATAATTTTGATTTAATAATGACTAGATTTTATCAAATGACTTTCTCCGATAGAGAAACTGATAAACAAGGTGGGTAAGTGGAAGAATAATGGGGGTAAATGTGATGTTTCTAGGCCCTTATCCCGCGAGGCCCTTACCCCGCCGAGGTCCATTATCCCGCCAGACCTTTACCCCGCTAGGTCCTTATCCCGCTAGGCCCTTACCCCGCCAGACTTTTATCCCGCCAGACCTATTCCCCGCTAGGCCCTTACCCCGTCAGACTTTTATCCCGCCAGACACTTATCCCCGTAGGCCCTATCCAGGGAGACCTTTGTCCCAATATTCCAGCTCATGATGTATTATACTAATCTTTAAGTGACATATATTATCCCGCATTTTAAATGATTTTACGCAGTTACGTATCCATGAGATCTGTATAGTAATCGTTATGGACTTCCCAGTTTCAGTGTACATTTAAAGGCAATATCAATCCAAGTTAAAGGGTTAAATGCATCATCATCAAATCTAATAATAACAATAACTTTTGGCAATTGGCTTTTACAAAGGTAGGAAATTTAAACATGCATATGTATTCATAATCATCAATATTTGAGTTGTTAGCTTGTGGTAAGGTGAAAGGAAGACCTTATCAGAATATATGAGACTCAGACAATTGTATCAGAATGAAATGGAAATGAGTATGAGTATGTTCAAGGAGAGTATAATGACTAAAGTTAAATTAAAAAGGTTAAGTTTAATCTCCTATAAAAATTACTGTGATTAAACATAGCCCATCTTCATATAAGTTAAATATAGGAAAAACAATGACCCTTCCAAACGAAAAGAAAGCCGTAAATGGCAGCATACAGCAATCATTTTTGCTTTGAAGATGCGATTGTCTCAACCTCTCCACTTTATCTGGATATGAACTAAGATTGACATAAATGAAATGACTATAAAATTCCATCTTTTTCAAGGAATTATAATTATACCAATCTTATATGATTTTTATTGAAGAGAAGTGTCTGGCGGGATAAAAGTCTGACGGGGTAAGGGCCTAGCGGGGTAAAGGTTTGGCGGGATAAAAGTCTGGCGGGGTAAGGGCCTAGCGGGATAAGGGCCTAGCGGGGTAAAGGTCTGGCGGGGTAATGGACCTCGGCGGGGTAAGGGCCTCGCGGGGTAAGGGCCGGGAACGAAATGTGATACGTAATATATAAACGGTTCATTTCTATTGAAAAGCAACACGTGAAAATGCTTTTACTTTTGCTCTGTGTGGGCCCGGCTAAACAAGTCAATGCTTTTGTTGTTGTTGTCATTTCAGAACCCTGCTTATAAGAATTTCGAAGTCGAGCCGAGTCGCTCGATGCCAGCAGTCGTTTTGGTTTTGGCGTCAACACGATAATCGTACGATGATGGATGTGGATTACTCGGAATACGATGTCATGTCTCGATACAAACTTTTGAGTGCTTCAGAAGACTTAAGGAAGTGGACAGGATTCATTTGCACGGAGCCGAGGGTGAGTTTTCTATGTTATTCAGTAATTCATTTCTAAAGATAAAGGAATGACAGTGAGTCAGTGAAGTGATGCTTTGTAATTTGTTGATGGTTCAAGTTCAATGACCTGGCTAGAAGTCTTATTGTTTTGCCAGAGGTGGTTTAGCTTAGCGTTATTTTTTCACAAATATGTGATATTTTCAGGCTATTTTGATTTCCCTTGCTGTCCCCCACTTCCCGGCCTGTGAAGATCTCCACTTGGAAAGCAAGGACTTGGACACGAAGACTGTGAAATATTGGAATCTCATCTTTGAGCAAGTTGGTTTAATTGACAGTTGTCATTGTCATTACTAATTAACTGGAGATATCTAACTGCTTTTTGTGTTATATGTCATGTGATTATACTGATTATCATTTCACGTTTTTGCTACGACCTTTTATTGTAGATATCGATTGCGGACTGTGCTACCTTCTTAGATTTCCTGGTCATGTTGGAGAAGCAGGTAAGTTAAAGGAGGTCATATACTCGCTTACCGGATGTAAGTAATATATATAAGATGATTTAATGGAATATTTTCATCAGCTTCTTGAAGGCACTGAGGACAATGGAACCTCCGAAGCTCCTACTGCTTCCGTTAGCTCAGATTTCTACTCAGCAGTTATCGATGAAGTGGAGAAGATTGGTTCTAGTAATGTAAGTGAATAGCGTGAAATGTCGAATTGGCATGATCACATGTTTAGTTTTAATTATCATCACGAAACGACTTTATTCTTAAAGTTTTAATTATGTGTTTTTAATTTTTAAATCATTTAGGTTGTAAGTCTGTCGAATGACTTCACTACACTAGTCATCAATTTCATAGACAAATCTGAAAGGGAGCATCACTTAAAATTAACTATTCCTGTGAAGTATCCGGATATGAAACCAAAAGTAGTGTCAGAACTTCCCTTTCCCCCGGACAGTCTTGCGTGGCCGGGGGTATGCATCATAATTACATTCGCATATATTAGTTTTGCTTTTTAGTTTTTTTAATGAACCGAATTTTGAATTATCCAATCAAGTATCCGAATGCTATAAAAAATAATGTTATGATTATGAATCTGTTTACAGCTTATTCCAGACATCTTTAACATGTTCGTGACGCTCGTTGACAAGTGCTGCAAATTTTGGGACGATATGGACGAGTTGGACTTTCGCGTGAAGGTTGTTGAGCCACTTCAACCTGGAACAAGCCACTATCATCGACGGATTTTGCTGGAAGATAGTGTAATAGTACATATCGTATTTAATCCAGTCGCCCCTCGAGCATTCCCATCGATTACTTTTTCAGGTCCAGAAGACATTGTAGACAATTTCGGTGGAGCAATTGACAGCGCATGTAAGGTGAGAAATGAGTTAATACAGTGCTTTTGCGAGACGAGTGTAGAATGCATAATATTACTAATAATATGTAGAATGTATAAATAATAATTATTTATTATGTATTATGCTAAATAGACGTGGGATGAAACAATGAAGGTGACTCAAAATTTACGATCTATCTTGGACTGTGAATTCGTGATGAAGGAATCTCAAGATGGTGATGAGAATGAGCCTTCTCCCTGCACAGTTTGCTTTGTCTACAACTTTAATGACGAAATTCCCGAACTTAATTGCGACTGTGGAGCCGTTTATCACCAACAATGCTTGCAGGATTTATTAGTGAGTGACGTTGGACCGGTTGGGAAACAGGCTTTGCGAAAAGGTCGCTCAGTGGAATGTCCTAGTTGTCAATTGGCAAGTAAACAATATATATCTACTATATGCTGGATGCTATAGTTTTTACTATAAAAATGTTAGGATGCATTTTCAAAGTGTGATAATCGGTTAGTCACCACCACATAGTATAATGAATGTTATTAATTGTGACTTTTAGGAAATCAAAATTCCACAGCGTGTGGCAGCGGCAGCTACTTCTTGGTGATACGTATGAAAAGTTGTTATGTTCCATACAAAAGAATTCAAATCAATGAATAATCAAAAAAACCTTTTCATTTATTAGCTTCGTATTAATCAATTGGAATGAGCGAGTACCGTCCAATTAGTTTCATAGAACTTTTATACTAGTATCAAACTCTTAATTTACGAAATGGATCTCAGTATTGGTAGCAGTCGTGTTGGTATTGTAGTATGTATTAATATAGCATAGTAAGCCTTGCTTTGTATTAAAATATTTAAAGTTTATATGTTCAAGCATTTACGATTTTTCTCATTAGTTCCAGCGAAGAACTCTTGTAACCCGTTCCGAAATGTACCCTAAGTTAGAAACAATGTGAAATAAATTAAATATATTAGAATAATTTTGACAACAAACAGTGTGCAACAAATCAAAATTGGATACAATGTAGCATATATGTATTTACATATATAAAGTATAAAAAAGTGTTCGTTCAAATCAGTTGGTTACGTACCAGTGATTAATGTGATGATATAATTCGTACATATCCTGTCGTTGTTCAAATCCAGCGGTCTTTGGAATTAACTTATGATACTCTTTGAAGAACTCGTTAGTAAAGCCTCCAAACATTCTTGCTATTCCAAGATCATACTCCGAATGTCCGTAAAATGACGCAGGGTCAAATATAACTGAAATTCATGGAAGTCACTTTGGAATAACAGCGATTAAATTTCTTAAAATAGTTATCCAAAATTACCAGGTTCGCCATCAACGGAAGCAATATTTCCACTCCATAGATCCCCATGAAGTAAAGAAGGCACAATATCATCAAGTTTCTGGAGTGCTTCCAAGATTCTTGATTTGCACGGCGGCCAAAGATCATTCAATTGTTTATCAGGCTTCTGGAATCAAATAATATATTCAATTTCTAAACAATTTGCAGAGTGTTTGCATTTACGTTTTAAGTTATTTATTTAAGTTTAACTTACAAACCTTCTTGTTTAAGAGGTCGATATTTGGCTGTAATTTCTCTTCAATATAAAAAGTCTAAAACAGAAAGTATAGAAAGTAAAGAATTGCAATAATAAGAAGTGAACCATGAAAATTTGAACAATGTTATGGGAAATTCCCTGTCTGTAAAAATAGGACTATCTTCACTTACTGCCCAGTCATCTCTCCAATTATTTTCTTGGCTGATGAATCCACATGATGTCGGAACATAAAATCCGAATTTAGTTACCGGTTTAAGAAAGTCAATCTGCTCCTGATCCAAACCTTCAATGAGAAACAATCACATTATTTGAATGATGCGTTTTTATTTACACATGTCATTTAGTATTCAGAGGAAATTGTAGCAATTAGAAACTTTACTTTTCCTTATGCAGCCACACTCCGCAGTCCCTTTTTCCAAAAGTTTCTTATTATGTAAATGCATTCTAAAACAGTATTTAAAAATTCATGTTATTCGATAATTATAAAAAATGTAACTCGATCCAATTCCCTTTATAAAGTGCGAAGTTTGATGATCTATTTTACTTTGCCAAGCTTTCTCCCAACTTTCCCTGCGTGCTCCCCTTGGAATAGCCCATATCCAGATTTTCCATTGCTAACGCCGCGCAGTCATCTTTGGTCACAACAGCAAATGCTTTAGGACATCTGATGCTTCCGGTTGCGACAATCGCGTCTAACCCAGCTTTCTCTCCTTCAAACATCGCCTTGGCCTGGATCAAACAGATTGTAAATAATTCAATGTTCTATAATCAAACCCACCTAACTAATAACTATACACATGATTTCAACATTTTGCTGTTTGTCATTTAAGTTTAAGTCAAGTTACCCCTTTCTTCTGATTAGTCTTAACGAACACCAACCCATTGTCTGTGAGGTAGGTAGATCCTTTTGAAATATAGCCTCCGCCTCCGGAGCCTGTGGCCTTGAAGATGGTCGTTCCTAGAGCGTACTTAACTGCTGACTCCATTATTCTCGGAGGCCATCACCAATAAATCTCTTGGTTCAAAGATAGGAATTCGTCAATTATGTAATCAAGTATTTAATCATAAAGAAATTTTCACGGTGAAAGTGCAGAGGATTCCTCCTGTCCAACACACACGTGCAGACTTGCAGAGTGAAAGCATCAAAGCTAAGCCAATATACCATAGTAAATGCACCCTCATCATATGACAGTAGAACCAAAACAGAAACAAAAATTGCATCGTATCGGCTGTTTCTATTTGGACTTTTTCTGTAAATACGTAAATGCATTACACTGCGAGGGAACTTAGCCATAGCCAATTATTTGTAAATTATTAGGATTTCGCAAAGTTGTTTAAGTTCGGTTCGGTTTGGCTAATTATGTAAATCCTTTTTGACTTAAATTGAAACGGGACTAACGAAAGTTCAGCTAGCAAATTTGCTTTACTAGTAAGTGCAATTGAGAATAAATAATATCACATGTACGTAGTTATAATTTATATAATTATTTTATTGTAAATTAAATTGATAACTGTGTTGTGTTTGTCTGTTTTATTTTAATTTTTTAATAGGCGCTTTTTATTTATTTTTATTTACCTTTTTTATTTTATTTTTTCCATTTGCCAACCTGAAAGATGAGTGATGATCCAAGTAACACGCAAGAAATCCCCGGAACATCGTCTTCTTTGAAGGCCCTTGCTCCTCCCAAGAGATTCCTTGGTTCAGCGCTTTATTCCTCATCAAGACGGTCATTTTTAGGACCAGCCGTTGCTACTAGATTATTACCATTACCATTGTCGACATCGGGATCAATTGTACCAGCACCTTTAATAATAGCACAACCGACTCCAGCGACAGTATTAAAGTCGTCTTCATCCCCACCGGCGCTGTCATCTCCTCCTCCAAGGTTGATTAGGATTCCTCAGATCGTGCTGACCCCAGTAGATCCGGAGACGTTTAAAAAAGAAGTGAGCAGTGAAATTAGTAGCGGTTGTTCGGAAGTTGAAGTCAAGACAGTTTTACCCCCACCTCCTCCGTTGATGAGAATGCCGATTTCTACGAGAACAGAAAAGAGGTCCATAGTTGCTGCGAAGGAGATCAAAAGGTCTGCGGATAATGCCAATGATAGGGTGGCGAAGGAAGTGAAGGAACCTCCAAGGAAGCGGACACGGCTGGGAGACAGGACTTCCGAAAGTAGTAATTCCACTAGTACCACTGTTGTAGCAGCAGCACCTCCTACTCCGAGAAAAATCATACAGGATATCTTCGGGCCGGATAAATCCAAGAAATCTAAAGGGAAAGGGAGGAAAAAAAAGAGGGGAGGCGTCCACAAGAAGAAAGGTCAGCATGAGGAGGAAGAGATTGGGGAAGACACCGAAACTACAGAGCAAGCTGTTGAAGATGAGTTAGCTTTGGAAAAGAGAGAGGAAGTAATTGAAGATGATAGGATTGGGATTAAAGATGAAACGGACCAAGCAGATAAAAATGACCTTCAGGTGAGGGCTGCGTCATGTGTGGGGGAAGCTGAACCTGTAGTAAAGAAAGACGAAGATTACACGAACAAAGAAGAAGATCATGAGAAAGTAAAGCAGGAAGTGGAAAGTGACCAAGATGATGTCCAATCTGTAGCCTCGTCCACCAGACGTGGTAATCGAAGAAAAGCGAAACAAGTTGCAAATGAGAAACTGAAGCGGTTAAGTCTCCACAACGAAGAGAAGGACAATATTGATGAAGGACGCACGAGTATGAAAGGGGAACCAAGCGGGAAGGGGGACAAGGAACAGGAACAATCAGTCGCAAGTGGCATTCGGAGTAGAAGATCAACTACAGAGGGATCCTCAAAGTCTGGGAGCTCTACTAACCAAGACGATTCCGATAGTGTTCTAGGAAAATCCTATGTAAATAGAAATCTTACAGTTGATCGCCAACAGTCAAACGCCACTCCACTATCCCTAATTTCAGAAGACGGGGATCAAGACCAAGATGATATCAAAGTAGAAGGAGTTGATGCTGTGAGCGTCAGTGATTTGCAGGAGCATAGAGACAGCGATGTGGACAGTACTTATTCCTGGAAACCGGTCAGGGCGGCAGCAGCGATAGCCCTGGAACAGGTCACCAAAAAGCAAGGAAGTGTGTCTGGAAGTACAGGTCTCCCAGGGGATGCCGAGACAAAGGCTGCACAGGCGGCAGAACGACGAGCTAGGAAAATCATGAGGTATAAGGGACGCAACAGAAGGACTTTATTGTTTAAGTCGTCAAGTTCGAAAAAGGTAACGTTAAATATTTCTCTATCATATTATGAATTATTATAAAAATTTAAACTATTACTAACAGCATATTCAATTGTTTCTGTTTTACTTTACAGCTCATCGCAACTCATAATAACCTTTATTCCGGTCAACCAACCATCATACCGAAAATATTACATGACGATGGGTATTACCTCCAACCTGGTGACATTATCTATGTGGAACAGGAAAATGATGCGAACTTGTATGGCCAAATCAAAGGGATACTTATGGACACTTTCGGGGAGGTTTCTTGTGGAGTACGTTGGTTGGTTCCCAAACATCATCTGTACGGAATGATAGAATTCATCCCAACAAATTATGCAGTTCGTAAGTGGCTAAAGAAAATGCTTAAGTTTCGTAATAATAATTTGTAATATTATTATATTATAACAGACTGATGATTTTTATTTTTTATTTGCACATTCTAGGATATGATATACCTGAAAGGCTGATCAAAATTGATTATATAACTTTCGTTATGCATTTAAATCTGGACTATTTTGATGGACAACCATCGTACAATAAAATGGAAAAGTTTTCAATTTACAGTAGACTAGGAAAGTCTATTAACTCATATATGATCGAATCTGAGTCTGATGACGAATCTGCTTTGAATGATGACCAAACTTCTTCCAGTCCCAGCGAGGTTGGAACTAGAAGTAAAAACAACGAAAAGGGTGGAGACGCTGAGAATTCTGCAGATGCAAGTACGGACTGTTCAGATATAGAGGAACTGGATCAAGTTGAAGGTAACCCGAAAACAGGGGCTACTCAAGATAAAAATGAGAGCTTAGTAGTAGAAGAAGGGGAAGAGAAAGTTGGTGGAACTAACGTTGATTGGGAGGAGACCAATACGATCGATAATGAAGTGGATAAAGAAACTCAGGAAGGACTGGAAGAGGTGGTTGAAATTGCAGAAAGAATAGTCGTCCATGAAGACAACGAACCAAATCCAGAAACGGAACAGGAAGAGAATGGCGACAATATGAATACGAATACTGTGGCTGATGATGAAAATGAAGAAAACATCTAAAAAATAGGCCATGTTTCTTTAATTGATATTTATATTTCAGTTACGTAATAGATATTTATTTTGAATTTAAGTACTATACTATATTAATTATTACTGTCGGTCTCGTTTATTAATGATATTGACTGTATTTTGGCTTTGACTAAAATACTTAACTTGTTAAACATTGATGGAACCAAGAACCCGTTAATTAATTACATTTACATAATGGCATGCTACAATTATGTAAAAAATTATAGTAATATTGCTAAGTTCAGCGTATCTTTTACTTGAAAGTTTGAAGGTTTATAAACGTATTTATAGCTTTGAAATCGTCTTAATGAGTTTGTCATGTCATGTAATGAGTACTGCCAAAACTGAATTGGTTGCCTGAAGTCGATGAAAATAAAATGTTAATGGTTGATCGTCAACACGTAACACACTTGGTTGTAATGAGTTCCAAATGAAAAACAATTTCCTCCCCCGCCAAAGATGACTATTTTTTCTTTGTCTGTCTTGTCATCATGTAAAAGTGAAGCTGTAAATCCAAATGGTAGATAGATGTCATTCAAAGGAAGAGTCTATAAAATCAAATCAAATTCATTCCCAACTGATTTGATAAAAATAATAGTTGATAATCAATCCTCTCTGATAACTCATAATGGCATATTATGCTTACCTGTGTAACGACTTTAACTGTATTGCATTCTAGATCACAGATAGCTGCTAGGAAATCAAATCCATAGCTGGAATCCGCTCCATAGCCTCCAACAATTACTAGAAGATTTCTACTTTTAATTGTGGAGTGGCCCACGCGACGAGCAAATGCATCCCAATCATCCAAATTTGTCCATTTCTCTGAATCACTGTCAAACATCCAGAAAGCGTCATTACACAAGGTTGTGTCATTTTCCGAGATTCCTCCAATCATATAAATTACATTCCCGTCAACGTCAGAGGTTAGCGTGTGGGAGTGTCTTGGGCCAGGCCAGGGGACTGATGATCGCCGATCGGTGGAACTTGAACTGCGATGCAACTCAGACCAAACGAAATCGTCTACGTTGTACCACCAACAATCCCCCAAAACCGCCTAATTTAATAATTTTAAGTGTTTGGTTATAACAATGAATCTTTTATTTGCTGGACATATCCACTTTAAATAATACAGTGTTTACCTCTGGACTCATTCCCCCGAACAAGAGTACATGTGGAGATCCGTTTCTCGAGCATAACGTCATAGCATGTCGCCACCGAGGCTGTGGGCAGCTACCATCAAACTTGGAGCTAACGATAACGGATGCAATATTAACTTTTGAATCAATTTTGTTCACGTTTAATTCGATCAGATCATTTGGACAAGGACATTTGGGGGATTTTCTTCCACCAAATATGAGTACAGAGTCGTGGCTTTCTGATGATTTCACCGAAGCGGGTACAAATACAGCACATGCATGGATTCTTTCATAATGATCTGCATTTTCCAGCAGAATTTTGCTTCGAACTGTAAGTGCTCCAACGGAGCCTTCGACATCTACCTCAGTTATGCTAGTTGATGTTGATGTTGAGTATGAATCGTCTTCATCAAATGGGTCATTGCCACATCTGGTTTGCTGTTGGTTAGAAGTTTCCTCAAAAGAGATTCGTGACCTTATTAGATGCTTCATCCGAACAGAGTTTTCTCCGCAGCCGCCAAGAGTCAAAAGCGTATTCGGTTTTGTATTTATTAGTATGGTCTCATGACCAGTAAGCGTAGGTAGATATATTCCTTGGATTGATTCCAAACTGAGGTGAGTTGAGTCCTTTATCAGTTGATGGGAAACTCCTGGCTGCCTCAAAGAAGGTACTAAGTGCAAGTGAAACCTTTCAAGTAGGTCAGTGGTCTTGATAATATGACACATTTCCCCGTTAAGTGCTACTCGAACAGAGTAATGAAGACAGGTTGCTATAAGTTGCTCATATTCATCAAATTGGTGGTCGGAATTTTTCATCCTGGGAAAATGAGGTGGATCATCGTTTCCAACTGTGACGAATGCGTCCCACGCGTTGATGACTTGAGATACTGGGAACCCCTATAAAAATCATAAGTCACAAATTGCTTGATTTATGATTTTGGTGAAAACCAGAATTGGTTTTGTTCGAAAACTACATCCTACCGCTTTCTTTAATTGAGTCTCTTGGTCTTCTCGACTATGTGCAGAAATGAGTGAAAGAAGTGGGCAGCCATTCTTCAAAAAATGAGAGAGCATAATTTGGCCGAAACCGTCCAGCGCATTGCATTGCTCATAAGCTAACCAAATACTGTTTGGCACGTTTGTCGTGATCCATTCCAAAATATTGGTGATTCTAGAAAAAATTAAAATATTCCAGTGAATTATTAAATTATTTCATTTCAGTTCACATTGAACAGGAAAAGCAAGTCTTTAGTAAGTTTTAGTTTTTCACTTACTCACTCGGCCCCAGATAATTGACAACACATTCAGAATAAAATATTGTTGGCTGATTAAAGTCGAATCCGTTATCCTTCAAAGTATCATGAAGGGAAACAATATAGCGCAAATCACAAGCAAGAAGTTTCAGCTTTTCATCCGCCATCACCCGTAATACTTGATTGTGTGCTATTACTGACATTTTGGCCTTTATAACAGTCTTAAAGTCGACTTCAAAGAACTTTGATATCATCAGTTCCAGTTCAGGAAGAATTCTGAAATAGCAGGTATCCATTCCACAGCCCAACGAAACAACCTATTAAAGAAAAGCATCATTCGTCAATAGAATCCAACTTTGCAAAATTTCTAGTATATAAAAAAATAGTATTAAAATCCAGTAATCATTAATACATACCTGTACAGGTGTTCCAACTGATTTGATTAGATTTCGGAGGAAGTAGTCACAAACACGGAAGCGCACATAGTAGCCCCGACAAATTAGCGAGGTACGTCGGACTTTGGAAGGGTCATTCGGATTGAAAAAGCGGAAGAACGGGTCCTCCCAGTAACCACTGTGTATTGCTGAAAGCTTTGAGTTTGAACTCCAATCGCCAGTTTCTCGAACCCTCCTCTGAAAAAAGAAAAGAAATTGTTTTAAAATATTTGAAAAAAAACATCAATGCACCAAGCAATTTCTTTAATCCAAAGCGAAAATAAAGTTATAGCTTACAACTTCTGCTTTATCTACAAGTCTAGAGCTCGACCCTTGAGGCTTTGTGATGACCCCGGTTCCGACCCGATCTCTATTTGATGACTTGCTACTGCTGCTCGTGCTCGAGGGAGAATGACCTCCTCCATCACTTCCATGTCCACTGCTAGATGAAGATGCAACTGACGACGAAACCGTTAATCTGCTATCCGATGTTCTCTTCATGCAGTTCATTCTAATTAAGTAATTATTGCGAGTATAGCCAACCAACTGTCACTCAGTTATAGAGCAAAGTACATTTTACAATCAAAAAATTTCATCCGACTCAGTCAGAATCCGAAACGACTTTCTCCTCATCAATGTCTAAGCTCGACTATAAAATTGGAAGAACATTCAAATGATAAAACTCCAGAGCCAATTTTTTCTACAGTTCTATTATTATCCCAGCCACGTAAATCCCCTTTCCCAGCCATCCAGCGTGACCCTTGACATATATATATATTTGGCTGGAAGTAGTCGCACAGGGGATTCCAGGAACATGAAGCAAGATGAAGCGGAAGACTAAAAGAGCTCCAATTCTTTTATAGTTGGTCTAAGTCAACGAAAGATCACGTACGTACGCAAGTTTTTTTCTCGTCTCGTTCCTGATGACGTCTTTTCAAGGGAAAGATGAAGTCATTATAATCACTTTCCCTGGCTCCGCTGCTGAGCCCGAGTTTTGCTTTCACTTGCTTGTTGCTCCTCCAATGAAGTGCACATCCCTAAGGCTTCTTTCTGATGCTGCTTACTCTGAAAATTGCAAAAAAAATATGATAGGCTTTAATATGGTTTGTGTACGTATCTCTTTCTCCACTCTTCGGAGAAAGCGAGGCCAAAGATGCAACAACGTGGGACTGGGAGCTATCTACGAAAGTTACTATATTTGATACAATACATTTGATATCTTAGTTCATTACGACTACATTAGATTATGATGCTTATAGGGCTTCCCTATTTATAGCCTATATGTATAGCAAACGATAATATGTTGGCAAGACTGTTGGAAAAGAAAGACTGAAAGCTGGAAATGGAATGATGGAGAAGGAAAAGTTTCTCTGAGAAAGTAAAAAAGCGTCCTGCCGAGCTCTTTCATACCAATTCGAGCTTTCCCCACAACCTTCTTCTTCATTCTTAGGTTTTAGGCCTCCTGGAATGGGTTTGAATCCCATTTTATGGAGTTTTTGTCATTATATTTCTTCATCCTTAAAATAACCCTGAGCAGTTTGGATTCAGTGGTGGATATTTAAGTTATAAGAAAGAAAAGAAAGTGAAAGTTTATTCTGGCCACAATACATCATATCATATCTAAACCACACATATTTACAGTAGTATTATAGTGAAAGTGAAAGTCGCGTACTATTTATATATGATGCATGGACTACTATAAAGTAAGTAAAAAAGAGACCAAGCTTTGAAACAATTTTGGTGAAAGCTTGGCCTCCTTTCTGACAGTGACATTTAAATTAGCGTTTTCGCTAGAAAATACTAATTAACTTGTAGCATGACAAGTGTCAACTTGCCCATAAATGCGAAATGAAAAACATGAACATGGAACATTCATCAACTACTGACAATGACAATTGACTGACACCATTGCCATACATATTATGACACATACATTCTGTCATTAACGTAGAGCATAGCTGAAGAAATATCATATTTCATACTTTCTCCAGCATATTCTGTTAGCAGCTATGAATGATACAATACAAATCTAACCAATTATCAGTATATAAATACAACACAAACTAATTAGTATCACTAATCGCGATCAAAACCACTAGACTGCAGCTATAAATAATTCAATTGCGATACTTACTAGTACAACTCGGCAAACTGCTCTGTTGACACTTTTCAGTTTCCTGTCGTATTTGTTTGCTTGTTGCTCGTCCCACAGCGTGGTTGTGGCTCACGTTTTTCAGTTTGGCAGTAAACGTGACCCTTTCCCTGATGAATTGAACATGATCAGATCATTGAAATGCTCTTCATTGCCTTGTCATCTCATCCTGCCCCAGTATGTATGTATTTACCCATAAGCCGAAGCGTTCGTTCTATTCTCTTCCCCCAACCTACCAAACTCTGCACAGAAGAGTTCCCCTATATTCATTCATATACCACCCACGCTGAATAAAGCATAAAAATAAAGCATTTTGCACAAGAGCAGAATACAACAGTATTTTAGAAGTGCATATCCCTAATTGAGTCAAATATAAGTAGGTATGTAAATTTAACATTTTAGTCTCCATAAAAATAGTGTCCAGCCATAAGCAGAGTCTTTGCAACAATCCACAAATACATTGAATATGGTGAAAATAAGCAAATGACTAACTACGCATAAAATCCAAGCGATATACGCTGCAAATAGTGCAAAGTGTAAATGGGAATGAAAAGCCTCTTTCATCTCTCTGTTCTGACTACTGAAAGTGAAGGCTACGCTAATTCATTTCGCTGCTGCTGGTGAGGCACACGCTTTAGCAATTTCTGTAAAGAGGGCTGAGCTTGAAGCGTCGTAATATCGTTCGTTGAGTTGTTTGTTTGCTTCGCTTCTCTTTCTCTCCACCATCATCGCAGCATATCAGCGCACTGAAACAGCTGCATAGCAATACACCCACCCGACCCATACATGTTGAGAAACAGGATTTTCATTTACGCTGCAACATGAAAGGACTCTTCCTTTCGAATGAGTAATTTTTTTGGCGTTATATACATTGTTTGTATGCATTGCATAATCAAGTGATATAAATATACATATTCCAAGACCAGCACAGCACCACCTCCATCCTCATCATCATCACCATCATCATCACCAGCCTCAGCTTCTAATGTCTAAAAAGATGAACAACAACCCTCCTGAGCAACCTGTGGGCCAGCAATTTATAGTCAGGACCTCAGACGGGAAGTTTCTGATTGGAATGACACCCCCTGCTCCTGTTGGTGCCACAGGAGCAGCCGTAGTGACTATCGGAAATTCAACTATAATCACAAGTGGTAACAGTGTCATAAGCGCTATTAACCCAAGCACAAATACGACAGCGTCCTCGTTAATCGCCCCTCTAGTAATTCCAGAAGCGCAGTCCCCTCACGGGATCGTTGTGAAGCAGGAGTTTGTCGTGCACGGCGCGGCCACTATTGCAAATCAGACTGTGGCGAATATGCCGAGCTCATCGGCCAGCACTCCGACAAACACAGCAGTTGTTGGAGGGGTACAGAATAGTCCAGAAGGAGGTGGGGGAGGAAATATGAATAACAGTAGCAACAATGGAGGGGGTAATGGTAACGGTGGTGGAGGGTCAGTTGCAAACGCGATGCTTGCGGAGCAGCAACTCCAGCAAAATGGGGGTGGGGTACCTACTTCGCAGGCGTTGCAATTGCAGTCGAGGATTTGGCATCCTGCAAGGATCACCTCCAGAAAGGCTGCGTTTCGGGCGTTGGAGAGGAAGGAGAAGATTTTGAGATTGGCGACTCATGCTGCTTGCAAAGTAAGTTTTTTACTCGATGGAATAAATTTTAATTGAATTGATTATAAAAATTGGAGCAATATTCCAATTTGTTAATAAATAAATAAAAAATAAAGTGCGTGGGCGATTAATTGGCGAGTGACTCTCCGCGAGTCTGTCACGAAATTTCATTTCATCAATATATCAAGTCCATATTAGAATGTAGAATTTAATTAAATGAAAGGTAATTTTAAACTAATAAATAATCTTTCTAAATGATTATCTAGATGGAAGGCTGCCAGTGCGCTGGCTGGAAAAGCATTCATGCTGGGAGGAACTTTTTGTTTCCAGCTGGAAATGAGAATGGGAATGTGGGTCCAGAGAATAATATGGCGAATAATAATCCCAACGAGCCGTGCAGAAACTGCGCCCATTCACTGGGTATGGACATTGTCAAGTTAATTAAAATTAATTCTTTGTATGATTAATGGTGAATCGAGGCAGAAGAGGCAATTAAATACTTTCTTTTTCCCTAAAGTAAAAATAGCCATATTCATATAAAACATCTTATGCATTTTTGTAGATAAGCATGTTACAGATCTCAACAAGTTGACAGATGTCGCAATCGATGAGCTAATCGGGACAATGGTGGACATTGAAACAATTTTCTTGGTACTGCAAAAGGATCCGTTGATGGATGACCCTGAAACTAAGCAGATATTCCATTATTTGTTTCGTCTTCTGCGGAAAAGTGTCGCAACATGTTGCTCCCCACTTCCGGACTTTGCCACTTTGGGGAGACCCCCTTACGAAGAGCCATCAATAAGCAGGGCCCTGATGGCTCTAATTGCTTTCAGATACTCTCAAGTGAATTCCTTGGAGTGGATGGCAATAGTTGACCTTGGAAAGATACTGCTTCACACTGTGAACAACTGCAAAATGGATTCACCATCGGTCGCAGCATTACGCGTGGGCTCGACTGGGTATGATGTCTACAAGCATATGTACACAAGATGGCTGATCTTGTGTCAGGCCCCAACATTATGCGACTCTCTACCTAAATATGATGTGGCAACTATATTTGGGCGTCAGCTGATGAAAGAAATATTCAACAACGTCAAGACGCAAATCTTGGAAAAGTTCCGGCTAGAACAGGAGAAGATTGTACCTATAAAGAGGGACCTTTATGGGAAGCTACTTCCAGGGTAAGCCACTTTTGTTGTATAACTTTGAGACGCAAAAGCGAAATACACTGCTCCAAACAGCTGTATGCTCAACTCGTCTTGTTCAATGGGTGGAGCTTTTTCAAATCGTGTTGTCAAGTCAACAACGAATTGTTGCCAATCAATTGTTATTTTAGCTTTAGGCTCCACATGTATCATCAATGCAGTTAGTTAGCTGTCAGCTGTTCGAGACATTGATAGAGGGCACTCTCATCTTTTTATTGTTTTACTTGTAGTTTTCTGGACGCGGCCGAAGAAGCTATTCACACGCCCAACTGCCCAATCTGGGATGTGAATTTTCGACCCATGTTACCCCCTCATGCTACACAACGTAACCATCCGTCTCCAAATCAATCAATTTCTCTGCAAGCTCCTAATCTAGCTGCAGTAGTATCAGCAAACGTTGCCAATAGGGCCGTGACTCCAAATTCAACTTTTATTATCAAGAAAGAACCGTGCGATTCTGCTGAGGCCGAGGAAATGGAAGTGGAACAACCACAGGAGCATCCCTCTGCCGCTTCCGGTAGGCAGCAGGAGCTCGTCGTAAAGCAGGAAGTGGTCAGTACAGATCTTGGAGCTGGAGGAGCGACTCCTGACGAGGATTTATCAAAGGATCTCATTCTGGAAATCTGTCGGGAATTGGATGAATCTCACATGGACGGAGAACAGGATGTAAGTGGTCAACGTTTATTCTTATGTGTTGTAATATCGTTTGAGCATAGTAGTATTATTTTATTTCCCATTTGAGTCCCTTTTTGATGATTCAGCTGCCAGAGATGCAGCTGCCAGAAAGGAAGAGTCCAGAAGAATTATATCATGTCACGTTATCGGGAACTCGCTCTCGGCGCCGGTCTCGAAAGAAACAATGATGTGGCTGATCGGACTTCAAAATGTTTTCTCTCATCAACTTCCCAGGATGCCGAAAGAGTATATAACTCGACTAGTTTTCGACACGTGAGTATAAGGATACAAAATGATTGATGTTGGTTGCTTTATTGTTCATTAATTGTATTTTTACAGGCTGTTGTTTTGTTGTTGACTAAAAAAACTCTTAATTTTTTTTTAAATTCTTGCAGTAAACATAAAAATTTAGCTTTAATTAAAGAGGATCGTCCAATCGGAGGCATCTGCTTTAGAATGTTTCCAACTCAAGGTTTTACTGAAATCGTCTTTTGTGCTGTCACTTCCAATGAACAAGTTAAAGGTTACGGAACTCACTTAATGAATCAATTGAAAGATTATCATATTAAGCACGGCGTCCTGCACTTTCTAACGTATGCTGATGAGTTTGCAATAGGTAAGAGGATGTTTTCAACTAGATTATTCATTGTACTAACATTTCGATAACAGTAGTAATAGTAATCCCAGTTCTGTAATGAGTGTTAAATGCATATATTTGTTTTATCTCATTTTCAGGCTACTTCAAGAAGCAAGGTTTCAGCATGGACATAACTGTACAAAAAACAATGTATTCAGGATTTATCAAAGAGTATGAAGGGGCAACCCTCATGCACTGTGAGCTAAATCATTCAATCCGCTACACAGAATTTACTACCGTTGTTAGAAGGCAGAAACAGATCATGATGAAGATTGTGAAAAGGAAATACCAGGAATTGCAAGTAAGTACAAAGTGAAAAAAGTCACTTAGAAGATTTATTTATATGGCTTGATTTGTACTAGGGTTAATCTTTGATGTTTTTTATAATCATGCATAGAATTTGAAACTACCCGGAATCCCCCGAAGAGAAGGTCAGCGCTTAAAAACAATACCAGGCCTTTCAGAAGCATGTAACATTTGTGGTGTAGATGTACCAGCGCTAAAACATGAAGACGAGCCAAATCTCTCAACCGTTTTCAAGTCAATATTAAATCAAGTAAAGAATCATCATGCTTCGTGGCCCTTTTTGAAACCTGTTGATAAAAATGAAGTGCCTGACTACTACGAGTACATCCAATTTCCTATGGGTAAAGACTTTTCAAAAAAAACTGACTTTATATTGTGGATATTAAGTTGAATAGTTGAAATTATGCTAACTGTAATAATATTTTTATTGACATTTTAGATCTCAAGACAATGGCGGATCGTATAAAGAGAAATTACTACGTAACGAAGCGGCTTTTCGTAGCCGACATGACTCGAATCTTTACAAATTGTCGGACGTACAATAGTCAGGAAACTGAATATTACAGATGTGCGAACTTGCTGGAGAAATTTTTCAACAACAAGATGAGAGAGTCGGGCTTGTCTGATAAGGGTAGTGAAAAAAGCTAATATCCTTCCGTCTTTTCAATTTGCTATCCTGTAGACAGGGTTTCTTGAGTTTGGGGAAATCAATTTTTCTGGGTTTGTTGTTACAAACGGTTCAAAGTTTGCTTTTTAGAATTTAAAAGTATTCTTATTTATTATGTTTTATAAATTTTGTTTATCTTTTTTTCATTCAACCACATTAATAACTTAAATTATTATTTAGTAAGTAAATATCTATATCATAATATTTTGTGCTCCTAACTAAAAAGTTACCTTTTTGTATATAAAGGCAGTGTTTTTTTTTAATTTTTGTGAACTTCAAATCAGCCAATAGCAAAAGTTTATATTTAAAAAGATTACTGTCCCACGAGAAAAATTATCCTTGGTAAATACTTATGTATTTATTGTAATTGAGCTATTAGCTAACCAAACTGAATTACAGAGTTTACGCTTCGAAAAGTAACCAAATGTCACAGAGCAGCATTACCTTCATTCCCTTTTCATTATGTATCTATTTCCCAGTCTCCAACTTTCGAGTGTATATATCTGGAAGAATGGAAAGAATGCAAAAGGCAATGCTGCCCTGCGACCAACTGTACATGGAAGTGCCTGAAAAAGAGAAATAAAACCTTTTAAAATTACATTATTAACTATATATGCTAACTATTTTGAATTTATAAAACCTATTTTCCAATTGTTGGAACTTATATTATTATAAGGAGTAGTCGAAAATATAGTATGAACAAATAAAAAACTTTTAATGCACAATTAAATATTCTGAATTTAAATTGAAACTCATTTATTTATCTTACTTCATTTCATATTAACGATACTCGTTACATTAAGCATCCAGAAATGGGTGATTGGTTTCTGAAAACGTCAACATTTCTCATATTGTTTTCTTGTAATCCAGCTAAATAAGCAATTTCGGATTTGTTCATGTTACATCCGTTATATCTTCCTCTCATTTATTTGTGTTAGAGCTAAACTTGCTCTCCATACGTTCTACTCGCCATAAAAAACATAAAACCCGGATAATACGTAAACTGCGTCATAAAAAATCTCGGACTACACGCATTTTTAGACGCAACGTGATTATTATTTCTTTTGAGATAAATTCCCATAAAAAGCTAGGTATGTTTCTTCCCCATCCTGTAAGAAATTTTCGGCATGTTCTTCGTTACAGTTGAGAAGCACGAAACATGAAGTGATGACTGAATACACACAAGCATAAAATCCTCTCGCGTCGGTTTCCTTTCCGGTAATAAGTTTCGGGAGAACTTTCATCCGGCAAAGTCAACGCAACAACGTTAAGTAGGCAGTGAAAGCAGAACGGGAGAAAGGAAACACCCAACAACGGCAAGATTCATACACCATTGACTTGCATTTCATATGTAATTCCATCAAGACTCCTTGCCTACAGCCATGAACCAACCCAAGAAGTGGAAGTAACTTACTTCCCGTAACGCCATATTTTACCAGAAACATTTCGAGAAAACATGACTCAGGGAAGAATCCCATTCGTGTCATATGTCATCATCATACCCTCTCTTTATTGCAGAGAGCATCGTACTGGACTGCTTATTTCCCCTAATTCGAATCCCCAAAACAGTATCCTCCAAGCTGCCTTACGTACATAAACAGAGAAACATGGAGTCTGACATAAGAAAATAAGCAAAGCAGACAAGGAATGCTTGCTTAAAGAAAGGGTCTGGCTTTCACTTCCCTTGGAAGGAAGCATCTACTTTTATACTTTGTTGCTTTCATAAAATCATTCAATTCCCAATCTACCCATAATAAAATAGAGCTAGGTGTCTTATGCACGTATGAAAATTATACCCAAGATGTTATAACTGTCTTTGAATCATTTAAGAAAGATCATCCGGTAAGGATCATATAGATCTGTATCATCAGTATATTGAATATTATACCGAGGCGTATGGAATTGGAGTTGTCAGAGAATTTTATTCTCATTCTCCCATCTCTATTTACCGTAAGAATATGGTTGGGGTTGGGGTTAGACTTTGGCATGTCTTTGGTGTGTAAAGATGCATCGTTACATTCGTTACTTTTATACTTTGATGTAATGCTTAAATACTTATCTGTTCTGCATACAATAATGCGTAGAGCCACAAACCCTATATTAGAATGAATGGTGTGCAACGAGGAATGGCAACCCATTGCATGAAAACATCAATCCCAATACAAAAGTGACGTTTTTGTTCTCTCCTGTGTGCGTAAAAGACAGAAAGATGTAAAAATATGGAGAGGAAGGAAAAGGCAGTTTATGATACGAAAGGAAAACAGACAGCAAAGGATACTGATAGATAGGTATGTGTGAAGCAAATTGTGATGCAGATGGCATGATGATAAGCCTTCAAAATATAAAAGTAAATCTGCAAAATGTACACCTGGCTGTCTAACTGAGAGTCTATCTTGTAAAATACTTACATAGCAAAGAAGCGAGCGCCGAGCCGAATCTGTGTAAATAAGGAACAATGAAGCGTAAGCAAAAATGTTTTAGAAAATATGTGTATGCAGTTAGTTATATCTTTGGATATGTAAGTAGAATCCCATCAACTCTCACACACAAACAGAAACGCAGAACAGCTTTATTACATGAAATGACTATATGGCTTGCCTTTACGAATAATCATTTCAGTCTCATATCCATTCTCATCCCTATGTACAAATCTGTTTG
>JAQGAH010000400.1:0-41397 GCA_034696885.1 Lepidocyrtus paradoxus | reverse complement strand
AAAAAGGGTCGGAATGCCAACCTTGTTCTTAGGAATTGTGGAGTGGGTACTTGAAGGAAAGGGAAATTAAATTACTACCCCAGAAAGTTGGAGGATGACAGATCCTCTAATGAGGACAAAGAAATGAGGAAGGGAAGAGAAATTTCCTATTTGATTGGATGGGCATGCTTCTGCTGTGCTCACCATACAAAATACTTGGGACTAGCTTCCCCTCCTCAATTCAATGTCCATGTCATGATCATGAAAGAAAACTAAATCCATCACGGTCATTCCGCCACATTCCCGTGAAGGGGGCCAGGGCAAGAGGATAGCGACAGACATTAAGTGAATGGCCCTTTTACGTAAATTATTTTACTCTGGGAAACTTTCCTCTGGAAAATATACTTCCAAGGGATGGTTATGGTGATGTAAGCCTCATAAGCTGGAACTCTCTGGGAATGGACTGTTGTTTGGAGGAATCAGCATGAAAAGCGGCTTGAACCAGAGAAAAGGAAAATAACCAACCCAACACATTCATTTTAAATGAATAAGCTAAAGGGAAAAGTTTACTGGGCTTGTTTATTTTTTTGGGTTACTTCCGACAGGACAGTCTTTTATGATTATGATTATGGACCACACACACAGAAAAGTTTTTTTTTTCGCGATCCTTCCAAGTAAAAGTAAGTATAGTTGCACAAGACCAGAGATAGTTTGTGTTGGCTCTTACTCTTTATCGTGAAAGACAACAAGTGTGCGGCTTACATAACATGAGCAAAAATGTTTTTGCACTTGGAAAAAAGTAAAGCCTTTGTTGTTCCGAAAAAAATGGTGAAAGTCTGCTGATGGGATGTGATGGTTTTGCCATTTCCCCAGAAAAAAATGAGTCTTAAAGAGTTTAAGACCTTTTAATAATATTGTTCTTGGAGAGGGGAGGCGAGTCGTAAAGAAACCAACAAAATTATATATGTGCTTTCCCTGGACCATGGAATAAGTTGGAGAAAGCAGATCGGCATCAACTTGATTATGCTGTAGTGACGCATGAGATTTTTCGATTTAAAATGGGATCCCGAGTTCCGCCAAAAATAACAATCTGAAAGAGGATCAGAAATTTTAAGGAAAAGTAGAAACAGGTGGAATAGCTGATGGTCAAGAGGCCTGATAAGATAGAAGAAGCCGATAAGAGTTTCCGGAATCTCCAACGCGTTCAAACCTTCTCTCACTTTCCCCAATCCATATTCTGTATCTGATATACAGATATATTTTTTATATGAAGCTATTTTATGCTATTTACGTAATTGATGTTTATAAAGCGAATTTCATGGGATTTTTTTCCCTTCTTCAGTGATCACAAAACCGAATTGCTGATACGATTTTGTCCCCTTCAGTTTCGGTTTTCCAGGCGGAGACGCTGAAAATTTATGAGAGCTCCATCCTCCCTCCTACCACGCACAGTTATGTGCTCCTGGTTGTTTTTTTATGGTGAAAGCAGATTTCCGGAAGAATGGACAGAGACAAAAAAAACTAGCTCTTTGCAATATTCCCATATTACAATTCATTCAGTCTTCCGAACAGTGACAGATGCATATTCATGGGATGGCTGCTGGAACCGGAGGATGGGAAAAGGGATTGCGTATATCTGGAAAGAACATAAAATATCCGACGGACCGTACGAAAAAATATCTGTTTAGTATATCAATCCCGCTTATTAAGGACACTTTTACTAATACCAAGTATAGAAAACTAAGGGCGGTGGTGCCAGGATAATTTGCATTGCGATTTCCACTCTGGAACTCGACTCAATCGCTTTCCACTTGTCTTTCTCCGTATTTGATGGTTAAAAAAGCACGCATATGTTTTGGGAGATTGTGGTTGTGGGTGCTTATTTTGTATTTTGTTCACCATTGTCAGTTTTGCTTATCCAGCTAATTTCTGTCTTTGGAATCATATACGGATGTGTGCTTTTGTATTTAGCGATGATGAGGATACGGGATGATTGGCATTGGATTTTGCCTCTGGATACGGGACTAAGAGGAAATTCACTGGTCATATCTCCATTTATGAATGCCTATTCTGTGTATTGTTTGGTTCATTAAATGAGCAAACAATTCCTAACATTTGTTTGAGGATAAAAGAGAGGGAAAGGAGTGTGCGTTGCTTGTGTGGAGGTGACAACAGGAAATGAAATATTAGGTGTCAATCAACAGGGAGAAGAGGATGAAAGTAGAAGTTTGCGGGTGAAAGTAGCTGGGAAATATATGTGGAAGGAATCTGATTAGTTTATGTGTATCATACACACTGTTGGACATTCTAATTAGGTACATTTTCAAAAGTTTTTTTTTCAATCCTAGATTCATACTGAATATACGTCCAAAGAAGAGAAAGGAGCATATAGATTGCATATGATTTGTATGAACTAAGTTGATTTTCGGGAATTGAAGGGTCCAATGGCGGAACTGTTTCGATGAAAATGGACAAAGCGTTGAAGGAATGGGCAGAAATTTTTTTTTTGTTACATACAATTGTGAACGCTCGATATAATAGACGTAATGACAGAGGAGGGCCTATCTAAACTACATAATTTTGTAAATGTAGTAGGAGGTAAGGATAAACTATTTGACAGGCTTTCTCGGAGAAAGTAACGGTGAAATCCATCTACCGGGAAGACACAGAAAGGAACCTATGCGTTATGCTCACTTATCAGTGTAACCTTTATACGTTAGATAACGTAGTATGCTATATGTTATGCAATGCACTGTAAGATGACCAGCAAACAACTTAATAATAGTTACAATTTATTGAGTTACCTATATTAACTACTGGCACTTCAGGTTAAGTATCTTTTAGCAGGGTATGAAAGCTTGGAAAATCCACAAAGTTGAAATTAAACTAGCGATATTTAACTTTTTGTTCTAAAAGTACCAGCTGAATTAAGAAGATATGGGGTCGGACCGACAAAAAAAAGAAGAAAAGAGAGCAACTTAACAACTTATCAGCGTACTTGCAAAATATGAAATGGAAATCGCTGCTCTTTCGAACCTCAATAGTATGGGTTCTTATTTTTACCAGAGAAATTCAAAACTCGACGATCCGTAGTCAACGGTGCAATCGAGTCAAAGTTAGTGCAACCGCAGTGCAGTCTCTTTCTTTTTGCATTCTTCCCAATCACGATGCCTATTAGTAGTATGCGACGGATCTGTTTGATGGTGAAAATCATTTCAATAAAGAATTCAATAAAGATTGAGCTTCAGATTACATGGGAATTTGGTGATCGATTTATTACAAAACTTTTGATTATCGATAAAATCATTTGATTTGAAAGATTTAAAAAGAATAACTATAATACTTCAATTGTATCGTATAAACTCCAAATTTTTTACAAGTTGCAAACTGCATTCCTCCATCCTAGGATCATTTTAAATGTGGAGTTGGAAACACCTATAAATAAATTAGGGAGGATTGAACATACAGAATTGCATGAATTACCACGTGTAAAACCTCAAACTTGGTCTGAATAACTTTATTCATTGTAAACAATGTACCTCATGAAGTTTTCCGCTTTAGAAATGGCATGTTCGAATTCCGCAAATGACAGCATTCCATCATCGTCCAGATCTGCTTCCAGCGTAAGATTATGTACGAGTTGGAGTATGTCCGCCTGGGGAAGCTGTTCATCCCCCAGAAGGCGTCGTATTGTCTCCTCAATGTCTTCTGGACCGATCATGTCATCTCCATCAAAATCTGAAAAAGTAAAATTATATTTCAGACGTAACATTCCCTAGTTCAATCGGCTAGATACAACTTAGCGATGTTGTTTTACCCACCAAATATTCTAAATGCATATTCTGCCTTAAGGGACATTGGCGATTCCTGACTAAACACGGACAACATGTCCAGAAAGTCTTCAAAGTTACAGTCACCATCCCTATTTGAGCTAAACACCATGCAGATTCTATCACCAAATGGATTGTACCGAAGTTGAGGATAGCGGAGTATGACCTCCATTGGGAGCCTCATATCCCTTTGAACGGAAATTACCTCTGGGGCTAGTGCCTTGAACTGGTGAAAGTATCTGAGAATTTCCTTTTGAGTAAAATATGTCAAATCTGAGTAGTCAGCTAGTTCCTGTTTGGAAAATATACTTTTGGAAGCCCCCATTTTTCACATTTATGCAAGTTTGCCACTAATACTGTAATAGTGAAGCGTTAATTTAGATAATTGCAATTATTGGATCTTCCCTTTTAATCTTTATAGCTGCGCTTGACAGAACTAGAAGGGGATGTCAAGAGTACATCTGGTTGTCTATTCCCAAACATCATCAATGTTGAAAATGACTCGGTGGTGGCCGACAAGATTCGTATTTGAATGGAAGGGTTGCTTTCTCCACCCCTTTCCATCTCCACCACCATTATTAACCCTCTGCACTGGTCCGTCCCATTTTTATAATGAATGGAGAAGCTCTCACTTTTTGTGATGTCATTCAACATCTTTCATGTCGAGTTTGGATCAATGAGGGCAAGATGTTGTAGAAATGAGTGAAAGTAACTACAATGGCGAACTTTCACCGCCATATTGACACTTATTAGGCATGCAATTAAAAGCTCGATGCAGAAAATTGCGAAACTTTAAAATATTTATTTTATTATTATTTGAATTCGAGTACTTTATTTCCTTCATTCTTTTCAACAGTTTATTTTGCACAATGACAATCTTAACGTTGGAAAATTATTTGAAACAATAGCGTTTAATCGCTTGACATTTATAAATTATAACTTGCGCTTACTTAATCTTTATATTTTAGTTTTGAGTAAGAGCGTTATTCTTTGTATCGTTAATTACGGTTTCACACAAGGGGTTTGCATTCTGCAATCTTTTCTTTGCTTTCACACGGGCGAATCTATCATAAATAAGTAGCTGACAATGACATTGAAAAAAAAACTGACATAGTTAGAGACCTCTGACGCAAACGTAGTGGCACAGCCACCTTTACAGAGGAATACACAAATTACAGGCATTTTCCTCTACTCCTTTTCATTTAGACGAAATCAAGTGAAGAGTAAATATGTCATGATATAACTTAAATTACAAAATAACTTAGCTTGGATTCGTTTTACTTTTTTAAATTCGTTACCGTTTTGTATCCGCAAACAAACACCTTTATAATAGCGTACTTACTATATACGTGTTTTAAATATAAATATTTTTATCACAATCATTGTCAGTTGATTTTTTAAGCATGTTTTGTAAACAGTATTTAATCTGCGTTTAAATAACGTGTTTGTTATATAAATAGTTTTGTAGAAGGTATATGTATTGTCCGGCACAACTACTGTCTAGTATCACAATTATTGGATTTATTAGTAACATGACAAAAAACATCCACTTCTATCATTTTTTTCCGTACTAGGTAACTAGACTTGATTGAGTTGGATAAGTTAAGTGGGAATAAACTCAGCAACCACCAAACCATTGGCAAATTAGTTGGCCATTCTAACAGTTTGCAACAGGAAGATATTTGACCTTTACTTTTCAATAAAAAGGAGTGCGAGAAGGCAATCTTTGTCTGTCGCTTCTTTCGAAATTCAAAGTAAAAAGGAAAGACTCATAAATATAAAGTGCGTGCGTCAGATTTATCATATCTCAATATCATTGACCTTTTAAAATTTTTTAAGTAATGATGCGGATAATGAATATATTTATTTATTAAGGAGTATGGCACTGCTGTGTTCTTTTTCTCATTATATTCCTTCCTTTTGTTTTCTTTTTCATGCAAACAGAAACTTGAAAAATAAGTTATTTAAATGATCTCCCGTGTACAATGCTACGACTATGGTAGTAATATGTGTATACGTGTTATTATTTGTAAAGTTATATATAAATTATAGAAACGAAGCGTCTTGGATTTGAACTCGAGAGGGTTTTACTTCTTCTCTGCCAGTATCAAATTCTCGTCTTCCTCCTCTTCTAAATCCTTCTCCTGTTTACTATTATATCTAACGTCTCGGTCCACATCATCTTGAAGCTTTTGTAGAGTCTCCATTATCAGAATGCTATGTGGATTCAAGGGGTCATTGAAGCATTCTGTAAGAAAAAAAGACAGAAAAAATATAATCATGTTAGTCTATTTTTTACAGCATTGCTACAAAATGCAGTTGCTGTTGGTAGTAAATGAGATTTTATTTTCTGATTGGATGGCGATGATGAGGAAAGAGAGAGAGAGAATATTACCTTGCTGAAGGACACAAGAGACGATCGATCTGGCTACAACAAGGCGAACATTGGGCACCTTATCATCACTCAGCCGAAGTAGATGCGGTAGAATATCTTGAGCAAACTGACTGGGATGCAAGGCGTTCGTCACAATGAGCTGACCAGACAGTGCAGCGAAGGTTTGTCGACGGACCCATTTGGAACTCTCACTCAGCGACTTTACCAACTCGAGCAGGAACTCGTGGACGACGTTCGGGTCACCTGCGCCACTCATTGCTGCATGGCAGTCGTTTAATCGTTTCACCACGTATGTGACCTTCAGTTTACATAAAACATGAGCTTATAGTTTCAGATGCAAAGATCTAGCATATTTGGGGAGCAAAATGGGTTTTGTTTTGCGATAAAATGGAGGAATATTAAAAGCAAGAGGAAAATTGCTTACCACAAGCAAGGATTCTTTTCTGATTTCGGCAACATTATCCTTTATGAGATCAATACAGACGGGACAAACATGCTTGAATATATCTTCCAGCTCGAACATATCCACGAGCTTTTGAATTTGATAAACTAATTCCAGCCTGAATCTCCAACTACGCGGGTTATCCGTTTTTATAAAGCAGTTTACTGACTGTAGGCACTTTTTCCTTTCTTCCACTCCAAGAATCTGCTCAATCATGATAAAATACTTGCTTCGTTACATAGTCAATGCTATAGGTGAACATTTTATATATAGCTGCGACATTGGTTTACGTGTGTACCTTAAAAAAGCAGGATAAATGCCTCAACATGCCAACCCTCACTTCATCCAAGTCCTTAAGGAGTGCATTGTAAAAAGGGATCAGATCCCTTTCGGAGAGCTCCGGTCCCAGTATATTCGCTATCTCATGAAGGCACGCTGCAAGTGTATATCTAACCTTCCACTATTTAAAGAATAAAATTGAAATAAAAAATAAATGAATGCCACCAGACCCACAGAGACAAACATATTTAAACGGATCGAGATAACCAACCTGTAAACTAATGGCTAAATTTTCATAACAGTCTCTTAGGACAGACCAATGCAGTGGTCCAAGTGTGATCACTACCGCAGGCAGGTTGAACACACAACATGGGGCTAGCTCTGGATCACCATCTTGAGACATGTTTATGTAATGGTCAAGAAGAATGTCAGGCACGACCTCTTGCTTCGCAATATTTGATAGTTTAGGAAGCTCTGGAAGAAGGCGCCTTTTCTTGGCTAAAACAAAGATAAAAAATAATAATTTACTAAATTGCTGAATTAATCAAAACGAGTAATTATTTCACAAAATTATTGTAGTAAACTGAATTAATTAATTTTGTAACTCACGTTCCTCTCGAAATGGATAAGTTGAAGAGCTCAGTTGGTCATCCGAGTCATCATCAAAGGTGTCCAGTTGCGTAAAATCGAATGAGTAACCGTCCATTGGATTGCCAGTGACGCTACCATCACCACTTCCATTATTTCCACCTAGAATACCAGTACCATTCTGTGTGGGCGTGCTGGTCACATTGTAGAGGTCCATATAACTTCTATGAACCTCCGCTAGCCGACCATCCACCAGTGAGACTGATGTATTGGTTAATGAACTATCTAATTTTGTTGTCTGTTCAGACTCGTTATCTAGAATGGATGAACTGCTAAGAGTTTGAATCTGCAGGTTTTCAACCTTGACAGTTGGGCCATTAACCACAGTTTGGTCTTTATTATCTGTCGTTGCGGCTGATACTGTTGGACAAACGTCACTGGACAAGTTCACGCTAATTTCGGATGCGTACGTGAGCTTGGAATATGGGTCTTCGATTTTGGCTCGAACATGAACACTAGCAGGCTTTCCCTCTACCATTCCTATATCCAGCTCAATGTCTGGGAGCGGGATGCGCCAGTACTGGAAAGTGTTAAAATGTGGCGTTGATGGCTCGGCTGATCCACCACTGGAATTCGGTACTGGCACGGGGGCTGCAACAGGGCCATTATGAATGCTAACATGACTATAAGGACTTCCTCCTCCACCAATTGAAGCTGGACGATGAGTCAGAACGGATGATGATCTGCAAATCTGGCCTAGCTCTTCAGGAGCCTCCTTCTCTACGTGTATGTGTACTCCACCAAGTTGATTTTCTAAAGCGTGTACAGAGACATTGGTGGTTTGACTATTATTAGGACACTTATTCTTTTCCTCTCCGACAGACACTCCATCTCCAGCTTCCTCCGGTTGAGGTGGAGATTTAGGAAGGTCGAAGGGATTATCATAAATGTCCATCTCGTTCTCATGATCGATTTTGTTCTCTTGACTGTTACATATCTTCCCTTTGGATTCTGTTTTATTGTGTCGATTATCAGTCGATGAGCCTCTTATTAAATCCCCCATGAGATCCCACATTATATCCAGTTTATCATCTTTTGTCGAGTCTTGTTTATCCTCCCCAATTTTCTCATCTTCTGCCCTATTTTGACTTTCATCCTCCTCATCGTCCTGTATGCAAATCGCGGTCAAGTCCTCCGTGGATGCTGAACCTAACATTGAGCTGCGACGAGATTGCATTTGTAGATAAGTTCGCTCTCTCGTGTCAGACCCAGACCTTCTCCAACGTCGTTTTGAGTGGCTACCGGTTGAATCCCCATCCTCGGACAAGGTCGGGCCTTCCTTCACCCTTTCGATAAATGCCTTTTCAAATTCCGTCAGCTCCGGTACCACCACAGGACTGTCTGCTTCGATGGCAAAGGTGGTGATAAAAGAGCCTAGTGATTGAAAACCAGCGACTTTCACCCATCTTGTGTCGTCATCGAGCAACTTGACAAAGGCTGGGGTGAGCGTATCCCTCCTTGTATTTATTTGACATAGTCTGGCAATTTCAGTAAAAATTTCTGCGCAAGCTTTCCGAACTCCCCAGACGTCGTCCGTGCAAAGAGCTAGAAATTTTGGTAACTGAATGTGCAGCCAAAGAAAATGCAAAATATGCCAAGTTGCAATCAAAATATTATACGAAAAAAATATAAAAATATTTTAATTATAACAATAATATTTTTTTTACCAAAACAGCTTCCGTTAGTCTAATCCCAACCACTGATGCAATATCACCCAATCTGGACGCACAAACCCGTCGAACTTGAAACAGTGGATCTTGACATAGGTTACAGAACCGTTCCAAGAACCAGTTTACAACCATCTCCTTCCCGACATAAAGTGACAGCTTGCCCATGAACTAGAAAAAAACAACAAAAAAGTTCCATAATTTTTTCCAATCAAAATATTTTTAATATTTTCCACACATAATTGCGTAAGTTTTTAAAATGCTCCATGAAAATCCGTAAATCTTCTAAACTAAGCTTCTTAATCATAAGCTTATATGCAAACAAGTTAAAAATATGCACCACTACAGCAAATGCAACATGAACCATTGAATCAGTCATCATTCTAGCTAAAAATCTTTTACTTTTCAGGCTTTTAAATGAGGTGGAGTGAATAAAAGGTTCAAGGGATGAGAATACTTTGCTTTCATTCCAACTTCCTGTGACAGTGCTCCATACCGCTGGTATACCATTGGGGTCAAGCTCATCAAAGCTGGCTGTGATATGAGTCAAGATACATTACACATCGCATCCACTCTGACAAGCTTTACCAACCAAAATCTTCTCGAGTGCACTGCACTTCTGCACACCATCCATATTATCCTCCACCCTACCCCTTCCCGTTGTTCTTCGTCGTGGGGAGGGAGAGGGAGACAGGAAGGGAAAAAGGCGCATCTGCACCACTACTTCAACTCCATTTGCTCCTGCTTCGTGGTAAGTTGTGTAGCTCACTGCATAATATATTCTTCCTCCACTACGGCTTATGCGTCAGTCGTTGGGGAGGAAAGTGTGACATGCCTTTCTCGGAAAGTAGCGGGATCCAGTGTTGAGAGATGGCGCCTCATGATATAATCCGATGCACCTTGCCACCGATTCATCCTGAACTGCTGCGCTGCGTACCTCTTGGATTGTCGCTCATCAAAGCTGGCTGTGATATGGTTACGTTTGCAGACGCTTTTCTCTTCATTTCACATAGTCACAACCACTTTGTGAGAAACAACACCAAGCCATGATGATCAAGATCAGACAACCTTATCTGGAGACACCATCATCAGCTCATCTCATTTGCAGACTTTTTCATCTTACATCTTATCATCTTCATCTCATTATATGATGATGGCTCCCTATTTAAGTCTGAACAGGAAGTCTTCGTGTCGCTGATCCACTTGAACATTTATCATTTCCTCCTGTAACCGATGAAAGACGACGAATAAGAATGACTTTTTGGGGGTGACCGGTGACAGACAAGTCGCTCTAATAATTGCCTTGGCGGAGAGGACATCATCGTCTTGGCGAAAGGGAGTAGTTCACTGGGAGAGTCGGAACTCGTCAAATATGGCTGTGATATGTGAAGTAAAAATAACACACCACAGACAATTTGACGTGACACGCTTCACCCATTCAATATCCCTTTTCTGGAGGTAGCGTTCAACGAGTTCATCATATCTCATCATCATCATCGGGATAACTTCATCTATGGACCACCCTCAACGTTCCGCAATATTATGATGAAAAGGCTCACTGGCAAAGCTCATCAAAGGTGGCTGTGATATGAATTCAAAATTGGACATAAGTCACAGCCGCTTTGACGACTTTGCCGATAGCCACCCCTCCAGCAAAACAAGAAGTTTTCTACGGTAAAGATCCACAGACTTGGTCAGATCATCTTAATTGTATTGATGAGTTTTCTCCAAATGTCCAGCGTGAAAGACAAGGTAGTGAGATGAGTCATAAAATTCAACATCTCACTACCCATGTCTTTCAGCTTTCCACTGGAATTTATTCGATTTTCTCCTAGAGGACGAGCTCCATCCATATCCATATACTCCTTCATTCCGACAGCCACCACCAACAAACTTTCTGGGAATCTTTCTTCTTTCTCATAGTGTGCAGTCCTTCCTTCGTTTCCTCCAGAAAATAAAATCCGACCAGGGCCAGAACCTCAAAAACTTTCCCATTGCCTTCAGCTCCCCCGAAAAAAAAAACTATTTTATTTCTTCCTTCTGTTCTCACTCCACCTCATTCGTTAAGTTTTCTTTCCTCCCTATTCCTTTCATAATGCTGTGGAATGATGATGAGCGTATAAATACGCAGCTCACGTACTACTTTTCACCCTACTCCAAATGTCTTCCCTTAGCAGAATGTAGTAATCTTTTAGAAATTATTATTGTCATCCTAGGGAGAAAAAAGGAGCCTTGCTTCTCAACAGCCTATCTCCACCACATCCACATCCTCCACTTTTTCCCTACAACTAAAAAAGCTGGATGGTGACGGGGGTGGACATGAGCACTTTCACACATCCCTTCCTACACACGACCACGATCATGATGATGATAAATAGCATGGATCATGAATTTCTCGCCTTTTTCTCTCTGAAATTCATATGAAAATTATGCAAATCACTTGTTCCTCTTTCACACACTCTCACTAGCGTGTTCCCAGTTTAAAGGGACTTTCTGTATTGCTCTGAATAATACGCTTTCATTTTTATGGGAGAGCCATGATATGATAGCTATGAAAATTGGTGAAAAGGGAAGAAAAAGGAGTTTTTCAATGCCTGCTGCATTTGATGTTAAAGTCGTGATTAGATTGCTAAAAAATATATTCAAATCTTCTCATCTGCTATTCTAGAGAGGGATGCGCGTATATTTGGGATTTTTGCATTGTTCTCATATTGCCCCATATCAGCATATCCACTACCTACCAATACCTATCTACAATTTCAATCCAATCTAATAATATGAGCCTAGTGCTTTCACACGATCCCATTAATTCATTTATGTCATTCATTCATTTGCATTCCTTTCAATTGAGCTTAATAAAATACAGAGAAACTATCTAGCCTCCGGTCATATCCAGCCACAGCCGCTTTTTTTAAACAAAGTCGTTGATACTTATAATGAATGATGTTACCTCCAAGATGGAGTCTCTTTACAACTTACTTTCACCTGAGTTGGCCTGATCCTTTGGAATCGAGACTCCATGAATAATTATCACTAGCGGCAGTACACCAGGCACTGCCACCACCACCACCACCACCAACAAACAGCATGACCATGCCACACCATATATACCATATCGCCACCTATTTTCATGAATGAATGGGGAAATGAGTGTAGTACGAGGAAAGGAGAGAAGGATGAACATAAGTACAGACCCCGACCACACTTCATAGTTCATTGCTACAGAAAACTAATAGTATTTCATGCGTGGACTTTCTCCGCTAATATTTTTTGCGGCATGCTAATGTCCTGGAATGAGAGACCGGAAAGTGGTGCACACGAAACGGGAAAAATTATTTCCCAATTAAAATGAACCTTGTTTCTTTTATTCCAGGAGTCAATGGGAATGCGACCGTGATTAATATTATTTCATAGGAATTTTATGAGCTCTGTCTGACGCAAGGTGTTGCTTGAAACCATGAATGAAAGTGTATGCACTGGGTGCTATATGAGGCACGCATGTAATAATAGGCTTTTTTCCCAACTTACGCCTGTTACTTCCGTTCGATAATCGTCCATGACATTAGGCTCCGTATATTGCATTATCACAGGACAAACTTGTTCCGCCACTTGACTTGGGGCGATAATCCCTTTCTCGAGGAGGGCCAACAGACCGTCTTGAGCAGCTTTTCGAACCTATTACAAAGACAATATTTTTTAATTAAGAAATATATATTAATTTAATTAAGTAGTAATTATAAGTCTCCAACTTTACTCATTCAACCTTAATTGAACTAATTGTTTCCTTACCTGGCGAAAATTATCCGTAATGAGCTTTACTATATGAGGGATGATATGTTGAGGGACAACAAAGTCCAGGTAAGGCCCCTCCTCATGGCAGAATAACGCCACTTCCGGTAAATGCTCCATGATCTCTTGCCGCACCACTTGCTCTGTAAATTCAAAAAAACATAAAAAAGATTATAGCCAATCATGAGGTTCAACTCGACCCTCGACCAATACTTATCCTTACACCAGGACATGAGAAGCTTTTTACTAAATCAAAATCTGATATCCACACCAACGTTCCCGTTCTCCTTGTTCAATTATTATTACACCACAACTTAAATTCCATTCCAATCCCCCTCCACAACAACTTACTCCCTCCATCAGGACGTGAGCTCACGGGCCAAGTACAAGACTCTAAAATTAAAGACTCCAACTTGCTTTCCCGACGTGAATCATAACATATTTCATTCCATACCCTCCGCCCGGCTCCACCGTCCGTCAGCCATTAGCCAAGAGAAAATAAAATTTCATTGACTATTTACCAATTACTACCGCTACCCTAAAACCAACCCCGCTTGCTCGTGATAACAATTTTTAAAAACATATATATAATTTTATACAAACTTCCCATATACCAATAAGCTCCACGGGTCAGTGCATGCAAGTCAACCTAAACCTTCCCCGAAACATATACATCCATTTTAGACTCATTTCTCAGAACTGTTTTCCCTTCCCTCCAGCTCCTGACTTCTGACTGAAGTTTTGATGTTGATGTGTTGATACCATCAATAACATTTTTTTTCCAGAAAGCAAAATTGAGAAAAAATATCCCAAGTAAAATGAATTATATAAAAAAAAGGAATAAAACTATAAAAAAAAACTAAGCTCACTCACTCCCTCCGAAATGATATCGAGAACTAAGGAGAAATGACTTGGATTGCATTTCGGATTTCGTGTGTGAATATGAGTCAAGAACATTTTATTTCCTCCTAAAGACACGAGTCCCGGTGTATGGTACATGGTCAGGGAAACATTTCTCCCTATAATTGTGAAAATTGACCTGAGCAATAGTAAATAGTCGTAGATGGGGAACGTGACTCATTCAAACATTTTGTATGACATGACATGACCACCAAAAACAAAAAAAAATAGATTAAGTTTGAGTGAGTGAGTGATTGGGTATGGTTATACATGTGTGTATGATTCGTTTCCTCTCTTTTTCCTTCTTGTCATGAGCCATGAGCTCTTCTCCGAAAAAAAATATATATTTTAGTGGGTACAACCAGCTCAAGGAACGAGACGGGGAGAGAGCGACATGGACAAGCTAACCATTTTGTTTCTAGTTATTACAGGGACGCGAAAAACCCGAAAGAAGGGGAAGTTGTTGTTTTTCCTTCCCTAAATTCATACATGACTCAAAAGAACTTCCCTTCTTGCTAGACCCAGACCACCGAGAAAAAAGTAGGCAGTTTTAAAGGGAACTAGGAACCTCCAATTCTCCTGTTTTGGCTTTGACTTTACCAGCTTCTTCATCCTGATATTCATATGATTCATACAGGACTTTTGCTGAACAGGAAGGAACAGCTTTATGCAGATGAAAAAAATATGATTCATTCAACTTAGAACTGTACCCAATTTAGCTCCGGCTGTACCCTATATCCCGGTATTGTCTCAACTATCGCATTCGTTTCAGTTTACATGTCTCGTGTTTTGGATGGATTTTTTTTTGTTCCTCCTTACAAGAAAATACATAACAACTGGATCCTTCTCGTACAGATATTTTTTTTCATGTTCCAAGTTTTAACATATGCACAACACCCCTTTCTTCCCTTCTCTCAAGTCAAACCAAAATTCCCTTCTTTCTTTCTCGGGGAAATGAAAAAAAGGAGATGCAGATGATGACGATTCTCTCTCCCGTTCATAGAGAAGCTTGAGTCAAGTCGGGTAGCCAAAGCATAACGATATAAAAAGTTCATTCCGAGTTTTAGGTCTTCTTCTCTCTCTCTCTCCTCTTCATTCTCTTCTCCCCTTCCATCTCTCTTTCCCCCATATACATACATATTATATTTTATTACATTCCGTCCGCTTCCCTCTCCTCTTGCTTACATTTTCCTCTCTCTCCTCTCCATTTTTTTCTTCCTAATGTCATTAGTCATTACATATATAATGCATATGTTGTACTGGTTTGGTTGATGGAAGGAGCAGGAGCAAGACCCTAAGTCTGAGCCTACCCTCCACATTCACTCCATTATATATCATCATATATATACCGGGAGAGAGCGAACATTGCATTGGAATGGAATATTGAGTTGTCTCCCTTTTAGATTTTGAGCGGATGCGGATCCCTCTCTCCTTTACTGTTATATTTATCCACATATAAAATATAAAATAGGGAAAAAATACGAAGACGAGGACGAAGGGAGCGGATGAAAAAGAGAGGAGGATGAGGATGACGATGTGATGGGATAAGTTTTATATAGTTTTTTTTCTCTTGGTCTGGCACTGGCCTGGCCCTAGACTCGGCAATGCTCTTAATATGCTTATATACTCTTTTCCCCATTCCATATTATTCCATTCCAACAAAAATGCTGGTTCTCTTTCAGCTCTGGTTCGGTTTTTCGTTCGAAGAAGGAGCGATACCATGGGATTGGGATATTGAGCAAAGTGAAAAAGAAGTCTGTGAACGAGCGAGCAAAGGACGAAAAGGAGTTGGTAGGATCCCATCGACCACTCATTCCATAAATATATAAAAAACCCATTCATATATATCTAATACAATGTTGCATACTTTTATATTTTTATATCTATTCAGGGTGAGGGCTATCTATAGAAAAGAATTTTTTTATATCAGTCCACCTCACCACCATTCTTCTTTCTCTCTAGCCTGTACCCTCAAACCATCCACACATGCATACATTGTTATATAATAAAAACCGCTCAATCCAAACTATTCCTCTCCACCACCAAGTTGGTATGCTGAATGTCTAATGCTGAGAATATTTGGAGCTAGGATAAAACTCCACGGTTGCAAAAGGAGAGAGAGATCCAAAAAAGGGATCAACAACATTCATCCATATTATATGTGAAAATCCTTTCCACCTCTGGTCTCTCTACAAGAGGGTCGTCTCCCATTCTGGTATGAAACCCTTCCTCGAATATATCCCTAATTCAGAAATTCTCCAAAAAACTATATTCCCTTTTTTTGGAAGAAGAGCTCACAACGCGGAGTATACCCTCTAGAGTGCTAAAGCTTCGGTTCTACTTACACAGGGATGGAGGAGAAGAAGAGCAAGAGCAGTGACACGAGAGTGGAAATATAGTAATAGTAGTAAAGTCTCTCTCTCTTTCTACTCCAAGTCGAAGTCTCTCTCTCGTCTCTCATGATGTTGTTGTGTTTGATGATGACGATGATGATGTTGGTGATATGGTGTGCGCAACTGCACTTCTTCGCCGCAGCATTTTCAGTAGACGATCGATAACTAGAATGGTGTTGGTTTGGTGTTGCTCCTCTGCTGCTGCTGCTCAGGAGGAGAACACAAGACGGGAAAGAGAATAGGAAAAAGACGAAGAAGGAGAGAGAAGACGGACAAGAATATATACGACAACGGAACAGCCAAAGAGAGAAAAAATTCATAATGAGCGTAGTAGAACTTAAGACCTTACTTACTTTTTCTTCCCCATCTTATATTTTTTCTCTCCTCCGCTGCCCTATGCTATCTCCAGAAACATGTACCATTTCCCCTGAACTAAATGGCTTTAAGTTTTCTCAAAAAAGGAGCCACGAGCCACGTCATTACTATGTGGAGGGAATATAAGAGAGAGAGAGGAAAAAATTCTTCAACACTCGTCTTACAAGACTCCCCTCCTTTTTTAAAGAAAAAAAATATGGAGCCCCTTTCCTTCCTTTTTAAAAAAATTTCTTGTGAACGAAGCTCCCCTTTTTTTAAGGCGGTGTGTAATGCTTTATATGCATGTGTGAGATGAAATGTGTGCCTGTAAGTATTTTTTCTAATGAAAAAAGTATGCGCTTATTTCCCTTCGGTAAAAAATGTATCGAGAGTAGAAAAAAGACATATTAAATCAAAGTTCTCACCACAAATAAAAGATAAATCCCAACATCCTTTTTTGAGCCTTCCATACTCTTCCAGCCTTTCATCTCTCTCTTCCTCTGAGATTAAGTGAGAGGAGGATGAGAGGGAGAGAGAAAAATATGGTTTCAAGCACTTCCTGTACTTGTAATGAAATGAGGATGATGATGACGGATGACATTTCATATATCAAAAGTCTTTTCCTCTTGGTCTACATACACGATAATCAAATAGTGCATATAGTTTGGCTGGAGATCATCCCTCTCTTCACTCGCTCCATTCATTTTTTCCCCCTGAAGTGAACAGTCAGAGCACATTTTTTTTCCAGGAGTGATGAGATCTCTCTGTGAACTCCAGTTGGTTCATCAATTTTTCAGGTTGATGTTTTTTTCTTCTCTCAACTCTTCATTCACAATCAATTTCACACGGTTGTTCAATCGTTCATGTGACTTCCTCATAATTTATCCAAATACAAACAGTTTCTTTTCGCAGATGCTCTGGATTTGAGAGAGTGTCACTCTGATTTACAGATAGGAACGCCATCCTGACCAAATGGGGTTGTTTTATCATAACGATTTTACAACCAAGTATGGAGATTCTTCAACTTTTTGTTGTTCGAGTTTAAAACAGTTTCAGTCTTGTGTTCTCAATTTCACATCACAGATCAATGAACAAAATATTGATTGACAGTCACGTTCCCCATACAATCAACCCTTTTTTTCAATGAAAGAATAAAAAAAGTCAAGCAATTCCTCACTTTTCAATCATCTCCCTCAAGGAGAAAGTAAAAGGGGTAAACTGGCCACGAAATGTGATTCCCTTTTCTCTCTTTCACCCCCCCCCACTCTTCCAAGTTCCTTTTTTTGCAACGTACTATTTTTTATTCCCCCAATCTGAGTATCAATGGGTTTCACGAGTCCCAACTTTTAAAAAAATTAAGAATTTGAGTCTCTCGACTGGCCTGAGATTGTCTCGCTTCCACTACCACCACCACTCTAGCACTTCTTGGACAAGCACCACCACACCATATTATCAACTATTTAAACACCTCTCTCTCCCTTTATCTCTCTGTCTGCTGGGTATGGTGGTGTCGTTCTCCTCCGTCCTTACTACTACTACGAGAACTACTACAATTACAGCACATTCTTATGGTGATTCAGCCGAAAGAGAGAGAGAGGAAAAAAAACTACATAATAAGTTTCGTTCCTCCTTTCCTTCTTCTCCCTTTTGCCGTAAAATAAGAAGGAATCATATCATCACCACAGTCTACTCCTTTCTTTACTACAACTACTCTTGGAGGACAACACAACTACGGGAAATGGTTCCCTTAGTAAAAACGTAGTAGAATGAGAGTAGCTTCTCCCTGACTCTCTCTCAACTCCCCTATTACTATACACTTTACTTGGTTGTTGTGTTTCTGTGTGGTTTTCCTCTTATGAAGAAAGGACCCCGGATTCCGGTGGCAAAACCGAGAGAGACGCAAGCAACCCCCGCTTCAACTCACTCACTCACAAAACAAGACAGAGAGAGAGAGAGAGAAAAAAAACTTTACTCCATTCTTTTTTTACTATTACGGTTGTACGGAAGACTCCGCCCATTCGGGAAAATACTACGACGACGACGCCGCTTTTCTCTCTCTGACTCTTTCCATAATATTACTCCCGAATGCACATACATACATAGAGATTTTTGCCGTTGAGCAGTCAGCCAACCCTATTCCTAGCCCCTCAAAAAAAGTTAAATGAAAATCGTATAATGTTGCGTGTGTAAAGTGGAATCAGATACAGAGAGGAGAGAGGAACAGATGCATTCAAACATCAAAAAGCTTAGCGAGAAGGTACATGAGCACTCTTTCTCTCTCCCTCTTCCTCTGTCACTATAGGAGAGCTCTCTCCAAAACAGTGATCACATCACCACCATCATCTTCCTCCCTAGTTTTTCCCAAGCCAGCCAACAGCACAGCAGATATAATGCCTGCATGTGCATTTTTTCCCTTCTGTATCGAACAGTTTTCTTTTTCTATGGAATTGCCAGCAAAAAAAAGTTATGTATATTGTTGAGCGAGTAGTAGTAGAGAATTTTTTTTTGTTCCCTGTGCTTTTTCGGTGTGTTATGATTCCCCTCGGCTGAGGAATGGTGAAATGAACCAAGTTGTGGAGCCAAGTCGACTCGACCAAACCGAAATTTTCGAGACTCTCTCTCTCCCTTTCCACCCAAATTACACATGCATATTATTAGATTCCTCCCGTTTTCCGAGATCGTGCCAATGACAAATCCCCGCTTGAGTACAGGGGACTATATTGACGTTGCAGTGACTCGGGTCGACTCTCTCGCGTCTTCCTATTATTTTATCCGTTCATCGGTATCATCATCATCCCTCCATGTCTGTTTATATATGATATGATATGGTGATGCCCCAGAATAATGTTCCCAAAATGTATTTTAATACAGAGTTGCAGAGAGAAAGGGAGAGAGAAATGCATACATTATTTTACTTCTTGAGCTTTTTATAATGTCATATTTTTTACTCTCATTTTAATTCTCACCAAAATATTGTGAAAGGATGAAAGGTGAGGAGTGGACACCACCACAATACTTGGACCGTGTCGCTAAAGACATGTGTGAAGTATATTAATGCAAACACTGTCATATCCAAAAAACGCGCATGTTAATATTCACACAAATTATTTTATTATTCCGACCAACTCCACCTTCTCACTTTTATAATATGCATATTTTATCAGTGGCAACGCCAACTATTATTTGGCTTATCACTTTGGATGTGAAAGACCTACGACCTACCTCTAGCAAAAATTGCTTATTATGCTTTAGTTCTCTCTGTGCTTCCACAACCTATACTTTCCACAGAGCATTGTAAACCTTTGCCGTTTTTCTATCTCCGCATTTCACTATCTATAGTATAGCAGATACATCAAATCCCCTCACATAATAGCAGCCCATCATTCCCTATCGTAATCGGTGTAGTACTCCTTCCTCAACTAACCTAAACGTAACATCATTTATAATGTTTACATGGATCATCATCATCATCGTAAACAGTTGCCGGCCAAAGTTCCCTGTCCTTTTCGCACTTTTACTACTTTTACTACAACGGATTATTTGTAATCGTAGGCGAGGCGGTGGCAGCAAACGACGACGGCCACAGCCACCACCACCAATACTACGTCTATTTTACCACCACCACCACCACCGTCTAACAAATGGATATAGACATAGACATATGTACCTTTTCCCCTAGTTCTATATAGCACATTGCATGTTACATCCTAGCGTATATGTTACGGGGAAAGTTGGATTTTTAGTAGACCATGTCACAATAAAAAAGCGCTAGAAACGAGACTAGTCTGAAAAAGTGAGAGGATTTTTTTTACTGCTGGCGGTTGCATCTTTTAATTTTTCGTCATTAAGATGTTATTGAGCTGATTAGTCGACAACTCCATTTATGAATGTGGTGGTACTGGTGGTGGTGGCTTACAGAACTGCAAGCTTTACATGTCATTATTTTCAGCATCTCACAACTCCTTTCTTCCTCCATATTTCCGAGACTGGCCAATGCTCTCTGAGCAGATCACATCATCATCATCCCTCTTCATAATATGTATGCAAATCTGATAAAGTGCATTTCACAATTTCACATTGACTTGGAAGGAAAAGCTCTCGATAGCGAAATGCACACAGCCCTTTGAGGATTACATCCACTTCATAGATCATTATCTTTCATTTCTCATCCACAATCATTTTTTATCAACATTCACTCTTCCCCCGACCAGTCAACGAGAAAAGTATTCAGACACTTAAGAAACTGCGTAGTTATATAATAAACAGGAGCATGTTTCTAAATGAATCTCAAACGCAAAAGCAAACCATGTCTTAACTACTGCGACTGCAGTAAAAGCGCTGAAGAGAGGGAAGGAAGCCAAGAAAAAAAACTCTCAGAAGTCATTTAACTTATTTTGCTATTTATGCATGTGTGGATTTATTTTATTCCGTTTTCTCTCTCTCTCTCTCCTTCTTTCCACCCTGCATAATGTAAATGGGAGGATGATGATGTCATTGATTTGATTATACAATCTACTATATTTTTTTCATATCATATCATACTTTTTTTTCCTATGAGAGTCAATGAGTTGAAGAGGACAAACCAAGCAAAAATATTTGTTCGGGTTTTTTCACCCTTCCCTCCATCACAAAAAGTCAGTGCACCGCACCAACAGCCATATCATTTTCCACAACATGAACTACCAAATTAAGTTGGTATTTTTCTAAAAAAAAAGTTTACCAACATTCTTTGTTTCTGGGGAAAACAAAGTGCATTCATGTGTACACACGTTTTTACTGAGGGAAAAAAATGTCTCTTTCCAGAAAAAAAATTCCCTCCATTCTTCCTCCTGGAATATTACTTAGGTGGCTAAGGCTAAATACCTTTTTGTCTAGTTCCCCGCAATTTTCCAGTTATTGCTCTCGTGCATGATCATGATATGATCATCGTGATCATATCAACTCGTACAATCATCAGGGCACATGGAATTTGGAGGAAAAGATTGAAATCTTTATTCCTCTCAGAGGGAAAAAATATAATCCCGATATCCTTGTCATAATATCATAATCATAATATTCCAGTTAAATGACTGTATTTCATCCGTCGAGATGCATAAAAAGTGTCCATATTTGATATTTATTTATAAAATTTTAACTTGCAACCTTTCATCAATCTGAAATGCATTCACTCTCTACTATTCAACCATCCAACCCTTGCCTAAATTGTGAAATTGGTGATTCATCACGAAAAATAAACAAAGCTGCCATATTATTATTTACCCCTTTTCCCCTGAACTGAGCTGTAAGTAAATACAACATAGCATTGAACCTGTTATCATCCCATCTTGATCCAAACTTGCTCCTAAACCAAAATAAGCGTATGCATGTCATTTGGAAAGTGACAAGCCATTGTATAGAAGCCAAGCCAAGGGCGAAGAAAACTACTAGGTCCGCTTTTACTTTTCTTTCCATAAAAGTCACAGAGTAAAATAATATTTATCGGATATTGTCTCGTTTTTTTCTCGTCTCTCCTTCAACTTCAGACGGAAAGGACAATGAGTATATGGACTAGGTTCCGTTCCAACATTGCCGAGAAAAGTGGGGAGAAAAACACGTTAAAACGTAGAAAGCCATTCTGTGCCTTTCCTTTCTCACTCTGCTCTTGTGACGGGAGGAGGTAAATGAACTTCCAGTATATTCATATGCGCCAGGGCATTGGACATACCTAAACAACTAGCGACCGACTGACGCGGTGGTGATAACAAAACAACATCAAGTTATGATAATCGTCTCAGTAGATAAAAAATTAACGGGAGGATCGAGCCGAGGATCCTGGTCGTACCAACGCCACCACCATCATCAGGACGGAACGCCAAGGAAAAGGAGTCGGAGTCGACCATATAAAAATATTCGAGTGAACATGACCCTATAATTTTGAGGAAAGATAAAGGTTCTAGATAATATAATAAAGATCTATAATACCCTCCACTCCAACAACATCAACTCCAAAGCGTTCGTACATGAAAGTTTCTCGTTTTTTTACCGAAAAAAGCCTGCAGAATACGTTGAACCCCTACTCCTTCCCTCCCTATGACTTTAGCCATATACTACAACTTCAGTCAATCTCGTCTGTCGTACATTTTCCTTCCTACAACTCGGTCTCCCGAACGGACCGACACCATCATGGAATCCCGCAACGAGTCTAGAACCCAGTCCCAACTTAAGTTTTGTAGTAGAAATTGTAGAAAATGTAGTAAAAAAACTATCCTCTAAGCCTGTGTCTCCTATATACTTAGTAAGAGTCTCCTTCCTCACCCCGAAAAATCCGATAAAATGATGAGGAGCAAGCCAAACAAAAGGAATAAGGAATGGGAGAGAAGAAGTTGCAAGAAAAATATATTTTCAAAGTGGAAAGTACACTTTACTCCCATATACTCCTTCTCCCTATCACAATAGCATGCATTATTAGTGTGGACTGCTGAATAGGTATGTGGAGAAAAAAGTATTTCCAATTTTTTTCACGTTTTTTCTCCCTTTCCTCCCTCCTCCTTTCCCCGTTATTGCAAAGCAGAGGAGAAAAAACGAGTGGTGGTAGTAAACAGATAAAAAAATGAAGACGGAGAATATTCTCTCTTTTATGGAGCTCTTGCTCGATATAAATGTATATATGAATACGATGTTGTAATACAGCTTTCGGTTTTTGGTTGGTTGATCGATACGAAAAAGTGGAGAAGTTGTTTCCATTCTCTCTCGCTTCCATCCATATAGTTTTTTCTCCTACGGAATATAACTACTCTCTTTGGATTGGAGGAGCTTTTTGGAGGAAGACGGAGGAAAAAGAAAGAGGATGATGATCACGCTGATGATGATGATGATGAGAGTACCATACCATATACCTATTTTCCCTTTTGCCTCTCTTTCCTCCATCCTTCCACAACTTTTTCTGCTTCATCAGACGATGAGCTTCCATCCTCCGAATGGAAGAGTAAAAGCCGAATGAATGCAATGGAAAATGCTCTTCTTTCTGCTGCAGTACTACCGTAGAAACCCGTTGCCGCTGCTCCACGGGAAAAAATTTCTTTAATAAAAAATATACACTGGATACATCCACATCCCTGTCGTCAATTTCCATAAGCTCGAGCAAATATGTCTCGGAGCTTCCAGTTAGAAAGAGGCATATTATATTATGCACCACCATTCCATTACACTATGATCATCAAAAGCATCCACTTTACGAGCACACATTTTTCCTCTATATTTTTCTAATATGGATACACAGAGTTGGAAACGAACCCGATATTATGATGATGCAATGTAATCCAGTTATCCCCTCAATACTTTCGCTATATACCCGTGTACCTAATCATAATTTCCAGTAACAGTCATGGCCCATCATCAAAGCGTACAGCCTAATAGCATTTACATTTTTTGTACTCTATCTCTCCTCCACCAAGCCAAACTACATAATATCGTTTTCGAGAGCTGTAGCAAACTATTTTCTCGTAGCTGTAGTAAAATAATTCTCCCCCTCCCTCCCTTCACTCCCAAACCCAATACCACTGCGACTGCCACAATCCTTGCACGACGGCATATATACCGCTATTTACGGCCATTCAAGTTTCTCTCCGACCGGCGACCGCCGCGTACTGTACCCTTACATAATTTTCCCTCTTTGCCTATGCCTATATCTATTTTACTCACTTATTCCATTCCACTATCCCACCGTTATTTTCTCTCCTCTATCCAGCAGTGGAAAGGGGAAAAATACCTTTATAATATTCACTTAAATATTACAGCATGCTACATCGGAGCAGGAGGAAATAGGGAACTTTACGACAAAAAAGGAATGAATGTACATTCATCGGGGCTCAACGGCACAAGTCATACTCCAACTTAACTGGATAGAGGTTCATACAATCAGCTACACATTTCTATTTACAATGCATCCCTCTACTTCTGTTATATGTATAGTTTTCTATATGTTTATTAGATGCACATGTGTAACAAACATAACAAGAGCTATTTTCTTCCTGCACTCTCGTTTCACTCAAAAGAGAAAAAAAAAACTCACTCTGTCCATATAATATAATATTTCTCCTGCCTCAATCCCATTTTTACCTTTTTTCCACTCATAAAACTTCCCAATTCATCCATCCATCAGCGATGTACAAGGGAAAAGTAATGAATATTTTTAGACATATCTATCTCAAACCAACAGCCATCCATCCCGATCCCTCTCCGAATATAATATTCTGCTGTGAGACAAGTTATATGTACATAACATAGCTCGTGCCCAAAAAACTCTACGTTTTTATTGCCTTCACTCCGTCCTCTCCCTCCCTCAATCACTTCGCCATTCATCCCGGAGAAGGGAAAAAAATCAAGTATGCAGCATACCACAATAGGAACAAAAATGCTTTTACTCTTTACTCTTTTTTTTCTCTTCCATATACATTGCCTTGTGGACTACTATGGAGAGTCAGCAATGTGCACTCGGACTCATTATTACCCAGTAATAATGCAAATAATAAACTAACAATGTCAAGTATGCACGGTAAGTAGTAAATTCCTCGGAGTGAACAATCTCCACTATCAACTCAGCTCACTAAAATATATGGACACGAGACTCTTAAAATTCTCTGTTCCAGTTAGTTGTAACTTTTTTTTGTCCCTTGACAAAAATCCCCTCTCTCAAAAAAGCCAATATCTTACATCGCATCACTCCGATAATCATCGTCATCATCATAATCTTGTGGAGAATGAAATAACACACCTGCCCTGCCTGACTAACCCCTAACATTATGGTTATTCCTTGGTGGAACAATTTCTGTTTTAAATCCCCCATTTTTTTCTCTCCTTCCACCACAGCACGCCACACCATACCCCACCACCACTAGCAAACCAATACAAAAATAATATCAATGGAGAGAGGAAACCAAACTTATTTTTTGCCCAAAAAGGTCACAATAAAAAGGGAAGTGATCGTGATCACGATCATCATATAAGTATATGAAATGATAGCAGCAGTATCAGATCAGATATTAAACAGAAGCCATATTGAACGAGGAAAAAGGGAAGAAAAAAAGTTACATGTTTTTAGTTGACACCAACTCTCATGCCTTATGTCTCCTGTCTCTTTTTGCCCACTTTCATAATGATAATGATAGTGAAAGCCCTTTCCTCCTCTACCTTTTTTCCTTACACATCGGCAAAAAATGCCAAACATTGAAATCCAAACCCAAGCATTGTTGTTGTTGATGTTGATAATATGGCGCGCGTGTGTAAGTGAGGAGCATATCAGAGAACAGAACACACATCACATTACCATCATATCGTCATCATCATCAATATGTCACACAAGCAAAAAGGAAGATACCAGGCGCACACGAACCAAACGTAACAAAACGGAACACGGGAAAAGACTTTAGAAGGATAACAGCAAATGGTAACCATATGTGGATAACTTAATGCTGGAGCGATTATGATAGGAGAAAGGCTCCCATCTTTTCATCCTCCCCGTAAAGTATTTAGAAAGGCAGATGTGAACAAATGAGGAGCATTCAGAGAAAAAAAAGTTAAATGTACAGTGCACCAAACAAATCAACAAAAGTCATCATCACACGTCGCACTACCTACTAGCTGTTTTTTCTGTAAAGCCTTAACTATCTGTAACAACTCTCCGGGAAAAAAATTCAGGATGAGAGAGAGGAAAAAATTATCATCATCATCATGCCAGATGCGGAACACTACAAATTTCCAATGTGGCTGCTGGTACTGATGATGATTACTTATAGGATGGATGGATCTAAGGCGACTCATCTTGAAAAACTCTTTGCGCCCTCCTTTCTCATATCCGATCATATCTTCTACAGCACCTCAAGCGGATTTAATGAAAATTTGTATTGTCAATTATTGACAATTGGCAACTCTATTTGCATTGCCAGTTACCCTGAAACCAGAATAATTCAAACGTCAGGAAAAAATTGACTTTTATATACAAGTGCTCTATCCACTTCTCCATCTAGCATATAATAATAGTTAACTAACGCGGGATGACTTTGACGCTTGCTTTCCTCGTCGTAAACATCCCCTCAAAAAGACATATGAGACATGGACATATTTAGCATTTAGCTGCACCAAATAAATTTTAAACAAAAAACTTGCAAGTTTCATCTTAGCACAATTGTAGAGCAAAAAACAGGAGAAATAATAACCTAGTACTTCTTTTCTTTTGAAACCTAACATCGCTTCCAGATAATCATTCCATCAGGATTTTGACAATCACTCCAATAGGGACTATCATATATGGATCATGGATAAGAAGAAGGGTTCGTTTTGTTACAGATGGAAAATATTAAATTGAGCCCTTTTCCTGTAACATCATATCCCAGGAAAAAATTGAAACCCTCAACATATGTACGCCTGAACACTGAACCATGCCACAGTAATTCTGGTAGTTTAGCATAATTTCTTTTTTCGCTGCAGTTGTTGTAGGAGTACAAATATGAACACAACAACCAACACAAGTACAGAGACTGCGGTATAATGTCTTTCGTGCTGGTGTGCTTTACCAGTGAAGGATGAAAAATAACACCGGACACGAGCCAAATCGAGAGAGGGAGGGAGGGGGAGCGACGATACGATATATATGCAGACGGCTCAGTCAGTGTAGTAAAGTTTATGTACATACAGTAGCATGATGATCATCATCAAGTCATCATCTTCATCTTAGGCAGTGACAGTTCAGAGCCAACCAGATATACGCAGCTGCACACACTGCAAATCAATCATGCTCGATGATTGCTTGTTTTTCGGGAGATTCCCTGGTCTCTGCAATTGATGCACCTTTTGGAAAACATAGTAATTCTACGCTTGGGAGAAGTGCACATAGAGTAACAGCCTCTGTCTTGGTGCATATGCATAGCTACAGCCTATCATTTCGAATGACTTATGTAACGCCACCCTACGGCGAAAGCCACTTTCTCCACATGTGCATTCATAGATGCAAAATAAAAGCTTAAAAGTTTCAATTAATCATTAATTTCTTTTCCCTTGCACAGTAATAAACATTGATAATTATATCTAGTGATGTAAATATTTCTCTTTCTAAACCTGCTGTCAGTCAACTTAAAACTTTTTTTCTCTTAATTTTTTAAAATGTGTTAGAGGGAAAGCAGGAAAAACAACATATAATGCAATAAAAAATACGCAGTGCTGCCCACAAACTGCTCGTAAAAAGAGCATAAAATTGAACCAACTCTGTCTTTAAAGCTGCAACTGCCATTATATGCTGGATGAAATGTTTTTTTTTTCGCTTCTGATTTTTTCCACTACTTGCTTCCCATTTTCCGTAAAAAATAAGAGTGAACGGGAACCTGCCAGTCGCAATAATTTTTCTCTGAAACTATATACTACAAGTGGAGGAACCCGTAGAGCAACGTAGAGTGACTTTCCATCATTGTCATAAACCGTCAAATGATTTTCCGTAATAATGTAGTTGTAAACACATTCTTCTCAATTCATTACATATATATACATGCTGGTTCCATTGATTATCATGATATTAGCTTACCCACAGAGAATCAACTCATCCCCGTATCATATATGGGGTAATATCATATTAATTTCCCCAGATCCGTATCATTCAGAGCTAAACTTCCCCATTTACTTATCATGTAGGGGCTAATTGCTAATTTCCCCGTTAACTTATCATTGCATCGGACTCCTTGGAGTGGAAGAATGATGCAGTCGCACCGACTAGATGAGCTAAGAATCGAATGGGTCTGAATCAGAAGAATGTCACTTTCACTATTTTATGTGCCAGCTATCCAATATTGCTTTTTAATTTCTCAACTGGGAAACGCTTTCTATAAATGTATTTAGCATCCCATCAAAAATAATACCCATAGTGGTAACGTAACATCTTAAGGGCCCCCTTACATGTTTTGGTGCGAAGGGCAGTGGGGAAATGACAAAAATGAAGGTCCACTTTGGGGACAATTTATTGTCAGAAATCGGTAAAAAGTCAGAATTTTAATTGTGTGTACGAGAATTAACAACAATAGAAAATTTCTTGGCAGGAAGAGATACAGATTCAATAGCAACTTTCTATGTGATTTACTATAATCTATGTTTTTTACTACAAAGCAGAGAGAGAACTCACCTTGGTCATTCACCAGTTGTTCAATGACGGCGATAACACTCATGGTGTCCTCCTCCGCGAAACAGCTCTGCTTAAACGCTTCCAGTACTCCGCGAGCTGCGACCCTCCTGCAAAAAATAAAACAAATAATCTGACATTATTTCCCTCACCAATTATTGCTTCGAATATTTTCCCGTCCCCAGAGGAATGACTCAGTTGTCGGGAGAGAGAAATACCTCGCGATCCTACTTTTTACGAGCTTGTGTACTTTTCTATTTAAAGCTTTTCTTGTCAAAAAAAATATCTCTCTCTCTGTCTGTTTCAGATAAAACCGATTATTACAATTTAGTCAGAAAAACCTCAAACTATTTTTTCGAAATGAAGGCAGACTAGGCAGAGGGGGAAGAAACCGAAAAAAGCCCCCTAATCATGAAAGATAATCAATGTATTAAAACCCGACGGAGTATGTGATAATTGGGAGGGGGATGAGATGAAAATAGACGAGAGAAAAAAAACAAGAATTGAGAGACACATAGTTTCTTAGTCTTACCTTTCAAACATGGCACCAGACAAGGCATTATCAGTTAGTTTGACTATTAGGTTGGCTAAATCCCCTGGTCCGATTTCCACTCCGATCCCGCCATCTAAGAAAACAAGTTACAAGTACATTTTTCAGTAGGTTGGCTCATATTTCGAAAACTATGCGGTTTGGGGCAAAAGTTGTTCGGAATTTGAATCGATTGATGTAAGAATATATATTTGGGAGTTGATTGTCAAAAAAAAATCTTTAAAAAAGGCACCGGACAGAAGTCCGGTGGATTTTGATCAGCTGACATATCAAAAAGTATTATATTTTTAGCAAAACGTTATAGAGTAAAAGTAAAAGTTGTTCAGAATTTTGATTGAGTTGATTGGTATAAAAACATTGGGGGGTTGATTGTCAAAAAAATTTCATTCACAAAGTAGTGGCTCCCTACATATAAAATTCAACCTATGAAGGGGAGTGTTATGCACGGCACGAGTGATAAGCGATTAACAACCGAATTATAAGCAACATTAAAAACATCTCATACCTGCATTGAGGTCATCATCATTCCAAGGGGCCAAATAATCCATCTCGCTTCCCATAAAACTGTGATATCACTTAACTGAACTTCACGACGGGCAGCGTAGAGATGTGTTGACGTTGCGTGTACTGACTGTGGACGTGATCAAGTTTCATTAATAACAAAACTATTACTAACTCCTACAGCGCTCCTTTAAACTATCAACTGTTGAATATTTAACTGACTATGATGATCGTTAAATGACTGAATTATCCTGTCTGACTACCTCTCCCTCCTCCTCTCTATTTCAACTATTCCTCTTCAATAAACTCTCAACCTAGAAACCAAAATTGTCATAGGAGCTTAACTAAATGTAGCTTAGATCAAGAGCCTTTCTTTAGCTAATTTTCACCGTTGACTGGACTCAATCCGGATGATCTGGACTGGACTTCTTTCACTCCTACGCTCAAGCGCCACCACCAATTTTCGCACACACTCACCCACCCTCAACTCTAAAGTCCGCATTCAACTCAATCGTTATAAACAACTGTTTTTTCTACGCATTTATCTTTCCACTGAAAAAAATAACTGCACATTCGCAATTTTTTTACAAGTCTACAAAACAAACGCGCACTAAATCTACAAAAAAAAAGAACTAACTGGTTCGTCCGATTCCAGATGATTATTACTACAAAATGTAACTAACTATGAATAAGCACTCAACTCATTTGTTTATTATTTATTGATTTTTTTAGGGTTATTTATTAAATTATAATTACATTATGCATTAAAGTGTATGGTTAAGCCTAATGTATATTTATTTTATATAGGAGGATATTAATATTTTTTTGTAAGGTTTAGCACAAACGGCTCTCTTTATGGACTACGCACTCGTATATATGGTGAGTACAGTGTTTTCTTTATAGTTAGCGTAGTCCTTAAAATGTATGTTAAAAAATAAAGTCAATGAATCAAGTTATAGCACTACTGGATTTACATACTAAAAAACAATAAATGTGCTATATTAACAATAAGTATATTACAGAGAGATGATGATGATGATGCGATCGGAATGCTATATCGCATCTTATAAGATGGGAAAGGTAGCTTTTGAACTTCTTCTAACATTGTTTTTATGATGATGCTTGATGCTTGGTTTGGTAAGGGGATGTCCATTGTTTATGTAATCAAGGGAGGTAGGCATGGGTGGGTTTTTTCTTCCGTGAGAAATGGCTTTCACTAATGGAGGGGGAGATGGACGGGGGGATGGAGGGGTAAGGATTGCGATGGGGAAAGTGATCGCGTCGGATTTGGATGCTCTCAATGTCTGCGTGCTTTATAGCATCGGATCATCATGATCAGCAGCATCGCACCATTTTTTGACCATTCTCCTATGCTTAAAATATACCTTGTCAAAAAAATAAAGCATTGGAAGATATTACAACTTTGGGGTCGTTCTTAAATTACGGTATTGTTAGGTGGAATGGTTCGGTTATGTGAGTTGGTGAACAGGGTAAACGAATAAAACAGCTAAGGTTTTGGAAGCTTAAGCCCAATGGACTATTTAAAAAGTGAGGTTCATGAGGCTATGACAGTGACGTAATAAAGAGATGGTCTCTTTGGCTGATGGATATGAATGATGCTTCTGATCTGGCGATGATGATGATGATGGTCCGACTGTTTTTCTTAGAAGGGCAATGGCAATTGTATGAATAATGGAATGAATGAGTTGGTTTGCTTTGCTTGTTGGATGAAATTTTTTAGGTGCTTCATCTTTCTCAAGTTCATGATAGAAAGAGAAGATTGGAATAATGGCTCTATTTAAATATAGTATAAATATGAGCTGTGTGTGTGATCCGATGAAGACAAAGCCCATAAACGGTGATGCTGATGTTCAGACTTCGGAGAATCCATCCCGACCCATGTTATTTGGTACTTATGAATGTATCCGACATCCGACAAATCCTTTCCAAGCATTAAGTAAATACATTTATGCTTCTGATTAATAAAAATAAGCCAAGAAGGGTGCTAGCTTATTAGAAGTTTTTAGCTAGTGACGCATTTACATAAAATGTCTGTCTGTCTACAAACTCTCGACTCCCACCCACGTTGCAATATTTCACTCAGATGCATGTACCCGGCCCTAAATACTTTCTAAAGGAATCCAATGCCATTGTTGATGCAGGTCAAGCCAATTAAAATTCTTTTTCTGATGACAGTAGATGATTGAAAATTTTATTACAAATGAAATATGAGTATTTTTATTGTTCATTCTTAGTAGAAAATTCATTTCTATCATTCTGTCAATCCTCCATCAATCATTCTTTAGCTACGTTTCCAGCATTAGTTACAAATTTATCATAAACTTTGTCTGTCTTCGTATCCTACACATGAATTCAACTCAACCTTGCCTACACAACTAACCGAAAACGGTTTGATTGCAAATACTGTCTATTCTGAAAGCGGCAGAGCTATTCTCAATGAAGCTTTTAGGCCCACAGTTAGCCATCGCGAACTGTCCATTCCATGGCATTGTTGGCATACAGAAACCTAGTATGTACCAAAGTACCAACTACTCACAGCACATTACATAAGCTGCGTCCCCGCTAAGCTAAGGTTTGAAAGAATCCAGACGAAGGGGCACGGTGCAAAGAAAGAAAAGAAAGACTAATTAGGAGAAATGCTAAATGGAAAGTGACTTTGAGGGATGAAGAAATGAAAATTGGGAAAGTTTCCCGTTTCCCGACTCATCGGGACAGAGGAGACTTTTTATGTGAGGGGATGCTGCAAATATGTGAAATTATGAGATGAGATGCTTACTAATTTCATTCCTAATTACATAATCATATTGCTGACTTAAGAAGTACCCTTACGTACAATACGATTTTTCATGCTGTGGTCTTGTCGTCTTGTGGGCACGAATCGAATCTGATCAAACCTCACCTAAATTGTGCTTATATGCTACGTTAACTTTATGTTAAACAAAGTTGTTCTGCCGTTTTATGTTGGGCTGAGATGTACTTTCTTTTCAACCCAATCCAGTAGTCTAGCCACCAGGGAACACTACCTCCATCATTCCAACGTAATAGCGTTGTTACTATTAAACTATTACACACAAAGTAAATTGTGGGATGCATTGCGCATAGCATGTAACATAACATTCCAGATATCCCTACAGCCTCAAGTATCCCCAAAAATTCCTTTACTGAAAGTAAAGTGAAAGTAAAAGTGGAACGCTTTCCTTTATCCTATTCATCCGTCTGGATTTTCGATGTAGGAAGCCAACAGTCGCCGTCTGTGGTCTTCTTCCCTAACGTGGAGGTATAGAAAAGTCTATCTGCAGTTGCGATAATATGGACGATAGCAGCTCTGCTTGTAGTGAAAGCCAAGTTGGGGGAGTGAAGGCTTTTCCCTTCCGTGTTTTCACTCGTTTCTGAAGGAATCCTCGGCAAGCTTTTTCCGATTGTTATATAACATTACTCCATATGTTTCCAACCATATTCATCCCTACTTTCCCTCAAGTTTTCCCTTTCTCTAGCCTCTGATTTTTAACCCTCTGCATGTTTGCTCGCTGCAATATGAAACATTTTACTTTACATATTAAGTTACACTACCATAATTTCATACATAATACACCAACCTCAGTATAAAGATGTAAAAAAAATCAAAGTTAACCATTTCATTACGTAATGTAACGTTTCGTAAGGTTTTCAGACAATTCGAGCATTATTTATTTCTGTTTTTCGTAAGTTTGCAGACAAACTAATTTTCCAGTTAAACAGTTTCTGTAACGCTATTGTTTGGTAATTTTGTAATTTCACATACAGTCCAGCCAGATTCAGTAATAGTAATCACATTACAAATCAATAGTAATTAAATCTCCAAGAAAAAGTGAAAATGAACGTACATACTTGCAATTAGCTGCTAACTTTATTTCGTATTCCATCGTCATATTCTTTTACAAAACAACAATTCACGTTCATGCCAAAAGAAATGTGACAGCATTAATTTTGATAACTTGAAATACAAACCAAGTGTACAAATTAACCAAACAAACCTCAACTTGCCAATCCAGCATACAAACGTACATAATATAAGGTTTAGGTAACAATGTCTGCGTTGAAAGGGACAGCGACAACTTTTCAGTGTGACAATAACACATCCTCGCTATAACATTAATCAACTTGTCAACAAATACTGCCATTTACGGCAAAGACAACATCAGTAAACGCTTTTCTTGTAAGGAAGGTACACGACCAAGGTTCAAAGAATGGCAACCTCATCCAGTGGACACGGGATCGGAGGTGGTGCATCTTCTGGCCCTCCATCGGGATCCTTTACGACGACCACACTCAGCATGGAGAACTGCTCATTGGCTGCAGCGACAAGCTTGTGCGAATTGGCTAATAGTGTTAAGGTGACTACTTTTTTATTGTTTTTTATGTCAGATCTCTTCTTCACATATGCTGAGAGAGAGAGTCCAGTCACGTCATAAATCGTTCACGCATTTATGTCGATTTCCTTTGTACATGTAAATTGGACACTTTCCTTTACTTTTTTGGTCTCTTCTAGGAACGGCATGGAATGTGGATTTTTGGTGAAACGGAATCAAAACGGAGAGTGATCATAATTGAGAAGAAAAACGGATCGTATGGATTTACCCTTCAGGTAAATTGAAATATATGTTTGACGAAACAAAATTGAGTTTTACAAAACATATTTGCAAATGGAAGATCCACACATGCCAAAGCACACATCCTGGAAGGATGTTGATAAAAAAATACCTAGCAAAACTTTGCTTATGAAACTTATGCTTTGCTTTGCATTCCCTCCTCCTCCCCCATCATCATTTCTTCAAATGAGTATTGACTCCCCAACTCCCCAAAGTCTTAATGCATTTTTTATTTTCCTTCCTTCTATCCTTCATGTCTATTAATAGTAGCGCGCCGAAGGATTTGGCAGCACATCCCATAACCCCCCAAATTCACTCCCCTTATACGACAGGCTTCCACTTCCTTTTCAGTAATTTACTTAATGGGAACATCCCGTTAATATGCGTTTTTCCTGTCTCTCGCGATTCCCGATTCAGCATCGGCTCAGTTGTGAAAACACTGATGAAACTGATGAGCGAGTATACCACAGAGGAAAAACACTTTAAGCATTGCAATGTTTCAAATGCTTTAGCCTCCATAAAAAACATGCATGTCGAGAGTAAATGTGTATTGCTTGTACTTGATATATAAGTAAGCTCGAGTTCACTTGAAACTTTACACGATTCTATTATAATATTGTACAAAGTACAAACATGTAGTCAGCACATGCCCGCAAAAAAATCGTATGCATCCCATATTGTATTGACGATGCGATGTGAAGTTATCGAATAGTAATTGTGTAGTTTTTTATGATTTTGCCCTGGAACTAAACCTGGAACATGTAAATAAATATATCTTATTTCTGTCAAGTCGATCAATGTGTTTTATTAAATCTGTGAGAAACTACTTTTACCGGAAGGTTCGCATGTTGAACAATCTAGGATAAGTTGACCAACATGTGTCGTGATCGGTTGGGCCAAACACGCATAATCAGAATTAAACCAGGTTTGGAGAAAGCAGAATCATATATCCTGGTACATGAATGAAGTTGAATGAAAGAAACTTTATGAGTGAAACTTCTGTACGAACTTACGAACCATATTATTTCTTGAGTAGTTGGCATCATTGGTGTAGCTTTGCTTAACTAAGGTCCTTGAAAGTGTTAAGTTTGCACCTTATTTCGGGTGAAAGCCAGAAGCATTGACTTAAAACAAGCCATTTTGATTTGGTGATTAATGTCGTATTTTTATCAACTTGTGGTAACTGTGCAGAGCTACGGGGTCCGCTACAAGCACGGAAATCGGGAGACTGACTTCATTACTTATGTGAATGCAGTGGAGCGAGACGGAGCAGCCTATGCTTCAGGATTAAGAGAAGGTAAGATTTTCTATCGTTATTTGCCAATGTTCTTTTTAAGCTATTTGAATTTCAAACCAAGTTTTTTGACTTTTTCCCTTCATTACAGGTGACGTTATCTTATCGATAAATGGTCAGAATATGGCGAGAGTAGAGCACAAATCCTTGGTTAACTATATTCGAAAGTGCCCAATGCATTTAAAGATGGTGGTCGTCTCGGACGAAAGGGCTCGCAAGGTTTGCAAAAACATTACAGTTATTCAGTTATCAATTTCGAAAGTTATTTTGAATGTCTTCTTTCAGTGTTTGACGTTTCATGAAAATTTAAACTTGACTTAGGTCGAGCTCCACATGCGATACGTACATTTGCAGAAGAAGCTCCAAGATAAAATGCGAGAGCTAGAAGATCTCCAGCGACAAGAGCAGGACCTTCTCTCTGGTGAAAGTAGCTCCATGAGAAGGAGTAGTAGTCCCAGTCCACTCACTGGTCCATGCATTGCAGCCGCTGCAGCCAAAGTTTGCTGTTTTTGCCCTCCTTCAAAAGCGGAGAAACTGGAAGCCAAAGAAAAGTCAAAATCCATGGGATCCACCACAGAGCGACTAATAGGAAAGGAAAATATGATTTATTACGACTGCTATAGAAAAAGCCAAAGCACAAGAGAGCTCCACAAAGAGCAAACTTCCAGTATTGGAAAATTGACAAACGTTACTCAGAAAGCGTCAAGTGGAGGGGATATTATTACATTGAGTTCATCCAACAGTAATTCACTTTTAGGGTCAACCCCAACCAGTGCCACTATTACTCAACCCCAACCACAGCAGCATCGTCCAGGCTGTTATCAGCATCACGGAAGTGGAGGAAACATGTCCCTCGGGAATCCGGCAAGCAGTCCCGGAGGAGGCATCCCAAAATACCCCATCCCCTCGCCCCAACCTCAACAAAACAATAACGGCAACAATAACAATGCCTTATCTGGGGCCATCGGAGGGGTCGGTTGTTCACCAGGAGTCGGAAAGTCTGGCGCCGGAACCCCTAGCGGATATGTCTCAGACAGCGCACAAAAATACGGTTCCAAACCAAAATCCTGGGATAACCTTATGGGAACAAAGTCCTTTGGAGGATACGGTTTTGGATTCGGTTATGGCTACTTCCCCCAACGAGCCGCTGGAGCAGAAGGGTCATATCCCCATTTCACGCACCCCCATCACCACAACCATCACACTCATTGCAGTAACCACGTTCATTCCAATTACTATTATAAGCAAAAGTCCCAAAATATGTCAGGGACCAATATTCCTGCATCAGGAGCCTCGGCCTCGACAACTACCTCATATAACGCTAGCGGAGTTGGTATTCCCCCACCTCCTTGTTCAGGTTCTCGTTATCATGCTTACCCCACCAGAAGATCACCCTTCAGTATGTCAAATCAACCTCCAATGTCCGATAATAATTCCGCATCCAATTCTCGAACCCTCCCCCTTCTCAAGTCCTCTGCATCCCGAACCTCGGAGAGCAGCAGTGGGATCTCTCCCAAGATGGAGAAAACTCTGTCGGATTCCAGTTTGAATAGTGAGCACCACAAGGACTTTCCCAAGGTGATGAGCTACTTTAGAGCGAGCGAGAATGAGGAGACGCACTATTCCAGCGATGATGAATATGACCAATATGGAACAGAGTCAAGCTATGAAGGGAAACGGATATTTGTCTAGTCTGACTAAATGTAATGTACATCTAACGTAACGCATTTGTCTTTAACGTTGTTACAATTTATTAATTTAGTACTGTTCTTCTCTGGATAGCCATTAACCATAATAATATAAAACAAATAGAAAGTAATGAATCTGAATCTAGCCAGTTAGTCTTCCTGTGACGAAGCCAAGCCAAACAATATGCAATTTAATAATACTCGATAATATTTACCTTCATACTCTTGTTTTGAATAAAATCCGATTGAAATACGTACACAATTGTGTTGAAGTATTTTTGGTTACAGAGTATGCGTGTGTTTATCATAAATGCAAATATTAGTGAATAACCATTATCATATCATATCATTATATCAAAGATATCGATTCATTCGAGTTCGATTTTACGGGGCAATGTGGGACTTTCCAATTAAATCCAACAATATGGATAATTATCACTAAATAAACTATCAAGGGAGAACTAAACTAAACCTTATCAATTCAAGGCCATCAGTTGATTACAATTACTATTTATTTTAATTAATTCATTACATAATGAATGCTCAAAACGACGAAATCCAGCCACCAAACAAACAACTTGAGACTAAAGCATAGTGAGTGAATGTATTCAATTCATACAAGCCAAGCCAAATAAATGGAAGGTGAGCGGTAGAACGTAGAAAGAAGACATGTGTAGTGTATTTACTGTAGATGCAGAATAATGCAGATGTTTTTGGGAAAGTTGTTTGTTTATCAATGGTGTTTGGGAATGGTGATTGGTATGATAGAAATAGAAATCTAGCTAAATTGATCTTGGAAGTGAAAGGGGTAGACTATTAAATATAGTCACTAGTTGACTAGTTAGTGGCAAAGAAACACTTTACAGTTATATACAGATTTTTTGCGGTGTCAAGTTGGAGACTAAGTAAGTAGCCTGTCACTTGAGTTAAGAAAAGTGAAATATTTATAATTTTTAAGTTTCCAATCATCAATGGGAATGGATCAGTTTGCACACAAAACGCCAGTTTCCTGGCTCCATGAGATCTGCACGAGGAAGAATATCACGCCTAAATATGACCTACTGCAAGTTGAAGGAGCCGTTCACGAGCCCATTTTTCAATATCGGCTTACAGTGGAGTTCAAGGGCGCAGTTCTTCAGGGTACACACTTTTAGCAATTTGCTTTGACTCTGTTGGGTTAAGACTATGGAATAATTCAATTAATAAATCATTTGTAATGGGGTTTTCCCTACAGAAACTGGAACTGGGCGTTCGAAAAAAGAAGCAAAGCACAACACAGCTCGTGCAATGCTACGTGCGATGGGCCTAGGACCGCAGGATGTCTTTGGAAATGGTGGCGGTCCGGGTCCCCAGGGTTTGGATTCGGAGGAGATAAGGCTAGGGAATGACAATGATTTGGGGGGAAATCCTGTTGGGGTTTTGCAAGAGCTTTGTATGAAGATGAAGTTTCCACCTCCAACTTACGAGGTACTTATATAGGAACCGCCAAGAAAATTGCAATTGAAATAAATCATGTGTATACTTAATTATAATTATACATTGATTTTTTGTGTCGATGCAAAATTGTAGGTTCACTCAGAAGAAGGCCTTCCACATGAGCGTCTATTCGCCATTGCGTGTAAAGTTGGAGAACAATACGTGGAAATAGGGAAAGGGAAGTCTAAGAAATTAGCGAAAAGAATGGCAGCACACAATATGGCTGAAACATTGCGCTCATTACCAACCGAATCCGCAAACGTCCACGCTTTTGATGACGATGATGACAGGATAATTGAAAAACTGAGAAGTGTGCTAATTAAAGATGAAAATAGCTCCTCAGCGGATGTACCTATTACTGGAAAGAATGTAGCTCCTAGCTTTACTGATATTGAGAAAATCGCTGAGCTATACAGCTCTCATATTGGTATGATAGGGGAAATGGTTGACCAACTGATGGTAACTAAAAAATAAAGTCAATGTGATTAAAAATCAATCCTACAATGATATATTTAATTTGAGCATAATTGTTAAAATGTAATGTGTACAGGATGAGAAGTTCATTCCAGAAGATCCGGAGGCTTTCATTGAAGAATTCTCGGACGAATACGACTTTAAGGCTATGTATATTGAATACGATGAATTAAGTACGGCTGGTGAATATCAATGCGTAATTCAAGTTACAACAGAGCCACCAGTTGTTGTAATGGGGGTGTCTGACGATAAATCCACAGCGAGGAGAAATGCAGCGCTAGATTTAGTAGAATATTTTAGGTTTATGATTGCTCCGGTTTAGTTTGAAATTCAGGCTTTTTTTGTTTGAAATTGAAATTTTTGTTCGATTAAGTGTGTAACTATAATGCTTTTTCATTCGGTAATAAAAGCTGAAAAGGTTTATTTAACTTTAACTGTCTATTCATGACATTTTCTCAATAGTATAAGAATTATAATTAATAGATATTATTATTATATTATTAGTAGTAGTAAATTGGTAATAAGAAGTAAAGACTGCATAATACGAAGCTTATCCAAAAAGATCATTATCATAATATTTATCAGACCATGAATGATTGTTCAGGAGAAATCTTGAATCATAAAATTGACATATTATACGCTTTAACACTTGAAATCGTTGCATCCTAGTCAAATCAATCAGTCATTTTTTTTACAACAACAGCTCAACATGTAGTAAAACCAACAAAACTTATTCATTAATTTTGTTTTTTAAAATTCCTCATTACCGCTACTTATTTATAATCTTACATTTGAAAGTAAGCAATTACTTAATAATTATGATAATAGATAATATTGTAGTTCTTTCGTCAATTCTCAATACCCCAACATCCGTAATGCAGCGTCAACAGCTCTATACACATATTCCCAGAAACTGAGAGATTCAGCGGCAGTGGAAGACGAAGTCGCAACTTTAATACTGGATCTGGAAGGTTTGTAAAGTTCGGCACCAGCACCTGATGAATAGAAAGTAGCTTGTCCCAGAGCGTATGTTGGTTTTAGAGTTCCTATAATATTACATTAAATCATTTACAGTTAAACTGTAGACTTTTACTTTCAAATTTCAATGTGAGATTTATAAGCTTTGACTTGAGACAGCGGCTGGATTTAGAGAACCACAGACTGAGACAACGCAAAGCATTCTAGCATTTTGAGTGCCATTATTATTAAGGCAGCTCAAAAAAGCTGCGTTTATACTAATTACTAATCCCCTTCACTCTGGAAGAATTGGCATGGGTGTTCTTGAGTACTTATTAAATGCATATACAAAATTTCAGGCCAATCTACTAAGAGGAACGGAAATAGCTTATACGAAAGTGTAAATCATTTAACTCTAACGCATGCTCTGTATTCCGCAATTCATAAAACAGATTTTTTAAAACACAATTTGCATGACTGAGCTAACCAGTAATTTTTGCTGAGAATGGACTTCCATTGATCGTCTCGTCACAGAATTTTGCCGAGATTTTGTACCAACCAGGCACAGTTGGCCAATAAGAAACAGAAACTGCCCCTTCGTTTTCTTCACATAGAATATCTGCTATAGCAGGCCCCTCAACAGTCAAATGCAGACAGCCTATAGAACAACAATAATATAAAGTTCTTAAATTACAAGTAATTATTGCTTCGTACATTTGAAATTTATTTTTGCTCTTTCGTACCGGGATCTACCGCCTTAATTTTAATATTAAAGTTACAGCGTTCCCCACTAACACCTGCAGGAAAACAAAAAGAACATTAATTGTAAATCAGCGCTAATTTAGTAAGCCTGGACCTCTAGTAACATTTAAGAGGCAAGTTCCACTTTTTTCATAACTTTACATTCATTACTCTTAGGCGCCGTACCCAGAAAAGTTCCTAGCCCTTTTTCTAGCCTTTTCCCAGTCAATTTTTTACTAAACTAATTCAGAA